>CATIWC010002667.1:5000-276005 GCA_948472305.1 Vicia faba | reverse complement strand
GCTGGGAGGTGTTGGAAACAAGAAGGCCAGGCCCAGCCTAGACTTCATCTTCTTCCTTGTGACAAACAGAAAAACGCGCGTGGCTAGTTCAAACCTGTATCTCCTGTTTCATTGCTTTTTTGACAAAACTCAAAACATGAAAGTTGTAGAGCATCAAACAACGATTTCAACCATATAAAACATTAAACCTAACTCCCAAAGACCAGAGAGAATTTCTCTGGCCCTAATTTCTAACCTAGTTTTTTCAGGAAGTTCATGGATGAAATTCTCCTAGCACGATTAATATAAATGAAAACTAAGCATATGTATGGTTTCAGGGCAATGAGTACAACATCTTTTATTCACAAACCTAAGGCTAAATGTTCCTAAATAGAGAGATAGAAGTTCATGAAAAACCTGTTTTAGCTGAGTTCGAGTTGGACAATGCAGCAACTTTCAATGGTGCCTGAGATTCTTTTGAGCTTGCTTGATGTCCCCTGAACCTTTCCCAATGCTTTGTTTGTTTTGAAGTAGCCTGAATCGTTCTATAGAACTTAACCTGCAAAGCTTCAAAGCAAAAATGGTGATGTATGTAAATGGAGTTACAGTAGCTTGTGAATGGTCTGGACAGCTTATGTGTATTGTTTATAATGTGTTTGAAGTGATTTGGGACAAAACGCATGAGGGAATTTGATTGTGGCTTGTGATTTGTAGAACTGGCCCTGTTTTGGGCAGAAATGAAGATTTTGTGCTTAAGGGTGTTTGAGGGATGAAGGGCTCGTGCTTTTGGCTTACTATAATGTGTGAAACTTGTTTGAAAACTTTGGTTGAGTTCAATATATCAGATGTGTGTGTTCTTGACTTTTTGTACAATGCTTTGGTTTTGAAGAAAAGATGTGAAGTGACCAAGCTATGGCATGTACAGGCTAGCTCCAAGCATGCTTAAGTTGGAGTACTATGCCTGAGATTAGGGAACTTGTTTGCTGCAAGGAAAGAAGTCCAAGGCTCAAGAAAATGCAATTTGACATAAAGTTGCCTTTATGAAAATGGAAGTGCCATCTTTATGCCCAAAATGGAAATGTTCAATGTACAATGCTCCCTTGATCAGAACAATGCCAATGTCCAATGTATTTACATTAAATTTTTGAGTGTAAATTGGTTTAGAGGCCTGTAATTATGTACTAAGCTATTTTGGTCAGATTTGCAACTTGGTATGAACATGTATTGGCCATGGTTACAAAGTGAGTTTTTGCCAACTTCAAGCATTTGATTCTCCCTAACCACAAATGTGTTTGAGGAGTTATTGGACAATTTGGAAAGCTTGCAACATGTACTATAATCCATCTTTGAAATAAAACTTGAGACTCCAAGTGGAACTATGTGAAAAATGGCCAAGAAGATGGGTCAAAATCCTGCCTAAACTAGGGCAAAATTTCTCTAAGTTAAAAGTTTTAGGGACCCTTGTTCCAAAAATCATAACTTGAGATCCAAGCTTCTTTTGAGAAAACTTTGTGAATCAAAGTTGTAGAATTTGTGATGGACTACAACTTTCATGTTGTAAGTTTTGTTTGAATCCATTTGCATCTTGGTGAAAATGTGGGGCAAAGTTAGGAAAAAATAAGAAAATTTTATAACTTAGAAAATTTCGAAGTTATGAAATTTTTCCATTTTAAACCCTAATTTGCAATTTTGGATTTCTTGATGAACAAGTTTCATAATTTGACATGTCTTGATGAAAAATGACCCTTGGCACTTGATTTTGACCAAAAAGTCAAAGTTTGACTTTTCAGTGTACAGTCAGATTTTGATCAGTTGACTGAAAAATTCATCTGTCAATCCTATGCATTTGAGATCTTTTGAAATTGTTGAATGGGTCAAGATAATGTAATTGATTCCTTAGGTCCATGGTTGAGCTTGATTTTCCATTGGCTAGGTCAAACAGTCAAAAATTGCCTTTGCACAGTCAAAACCCTAAAAATGACCATTTTGCCCTTTTGGTGATCTGATAAAATTTCTTGTGGAATTGTGATCCAAAATTGATCAAATGGTTCATATGAGTTCACAATGTTGATGTGGGTCAAAATTTATGAGGTTTGACTGTCAATTGGCCACAGTTAACTTTTTCCCCAATACAGTTGATTTCTAGGTCAATTGTCCAATAGATTGGGCAAAAATTTGAATCAAGGCTTGAAACTTGGTATGGGAAAACTTATGAGTCCAACATGAAGTATGAAAGTAACTTTGGGAATTGTAGGTCAAAACATCCCTGTGCAAACTCAAACTCTAATTTAGGTCAACAGTGCAAGGAGGTGTCTTGAGCAGAGCAAACCCTAGCTTGATCTTGAGTTCTAAGAGCCTTGTGATGAGAAATGTTGATAATAATGAGAGAGAAAATTTTGGGGTACAACAGTGGGTCAGATGAAAATAAGATGTAAAGTTAAAAATCAATGTTTATATTTCATCTTTAAAGTACAAGAAAATTCAACTGCACTTGAATGTCTTAGGGAAGAGCATCATGCCCTAAGTTGTCCTCCTAGAGCCACGTTCCAAAAAAATCGGTGAAATACATTGCAAAATGTATTTCTCAATGATGGTAAATACATTTAACGTGCTTGTTCCTGGTACTTCTGCAGCTGTCTTATGGCCTTCATGCTTCTCCTTAAAAGTGACTTTCATGATATAAGGTCAACCTCGACTTCAAAAGACTTCTTGAGTGATGAAACACACAATAAGCTTTTGGGCTAACTATTATAGGTCGAACAAAGGCCCAATACATACGAGACCCAAGTGTTAAGCTTAATGACGCTAAGTCCCTCAATATTGTCTATTTTACTAATTTGTGCAAGTGAGACTTTTAACTGACTTGAGTGTTTCAGTTTTAATCTTATATGTTCATCACACGTCACCGCATGTAAGTCTGCATTTCTGCACCAAGAGTCCATCACTATAAATCAGTCACAAATTTGATTTAGAACAAAAACATTAGTAAGAATATAGCTTGATGAGAGTTATTATCAAGGGAGAGGATCTAATAACTTTATGGAGGGAACTGCACCCTAACTTCCTCTTTGATTCTCTTTAAAATTTCACTATCTCACCTCTCCTTTTCCTCTTTTTTTCTATGTTTTTCAACTAACTCTCTCCACTTTAAATGAATAAAATTTTATCATAGGTTCTGGTGGTTTTCCAAAAAAAAATTCCTAAAGAACCACAAAACACTAACTTAGAGAAATTGACTAGTGGGTCAGATGAAAAAGAAGATGTAAAGTTAAAATTTAACGGTTATATTTCATATTGGAAGTACAAGAAAAATCAAGTGCACTTGAATGTCCTAGGAAAGAGAACCATGCCATAAGCTGACCTCTTAGAGCCATGTGCCAAAAAAATCGACAAAATACATTGAAAAATGTATTTCTCCATGATCGGAAATACATTTAACGTGCTTGTTTTCTGGTACTTCTCCAACTGTCTTATGGCCTTTATGATTCTCCTTGGAGAAGACTTTGATGATATAAGGTCGACCACGACTTTGAAAGACATCCTAAGTGACGAAACACACAATAAGCCTTTGCGCCAACTGTTATAGGTCAGTCAAAGGCCCAATACAGACGAGACCCAAGTGTTAAACTCAATGATGCTAAGTCCCTCAAAATTGACCATTTTATATAATTGGTGCATGTGTGAATTTTAATTGAATTAAGTGCTTCAGTTTTAATCTTGTAAGTTCATCACACGTCACTGCATGTAAGTGTGCAGCACTGCATCAAGAGTCCATCACCATGAAGCAGTCACATATTTTATTTAGAACGAAAAAATTAGTAAGAACGTAGCTTTATGAGAGTTATTATAAGGGGAGAGGATCCAATGACTTTGTGGAGGGAACAACACCCTAACTTCCTATATGTATCTCTATAAAAGTCCACTCTTTCACCTCTCTTTTTTCTCTGTTATTCAACTGACTATCTCCACATTAAATGCCTAAAATTTCATCATATGTTTATGTGGTTTTCCAACAAAATTTGCCAAAAGAACCACAAAAACCTAATTTAGAGAAAGCGGTTAGTGGTTTAGATTTAAAAGAAGATGAAAAGTTAAAAATAAATGGTTATATTTCATCTTGGAAGTACAAGAAAACTCAAGTGCACTTGATTGTCCTAGGTAAGAGCATCATGTCCTAAGCTGTCCTCCTAGGGCCACGTGCCTAAAAAATCAGCGGAATACATTGAAAAATGTATTTCTCAATTATGGGAAATACATTTAACGTGCTTGTTCCCCGATACTTATGCAACTGCCTTATGGCCTTTATGCTTCTCCTTGGAGGCAACTTTGATGATATAAGGTCGACCTCGACTTCAAAAGACTTTCTGAGTTCCAAAACACACAATAAGCCATTGGGCTAACTATTATAGGTTGGTGAAAGGCCCTTTACAGACGAGACCCAAGTGTTAAGCTCAATGATGCTAAGTCCCTCAAAATTGTTCCTTTTATATAATTGGTGCAAGTGAGACTTTTAACTAGATTGAGTATTTTAGTTTTAATCTTGTAAGTTCATCACACATCACCGCATGTAATTCTGCATCACTGCATCAAGAGTCCATCACCATGAATCAGTCACAATTTTGATTTAGAACAAAAAAATTAGTAAGAATGTTGCTTGATGAAAGTTATTATCAGGGGATAGTGTTGTACCCCAAAATTTGCCCTCCCATATTCTTCAAGATTTGCAAAGAGCATGCTTCAAAATCTCCCCAAGGGTTGCACAGTTCAAAGGCCTCCTAACAATCAAAAACTAGGGTTTTGGTTCTGTCAAAGAAAGTGAAGTTTCCAAGGGTCCAATCAAGTCCCACATGCCTACAAACATGGTCAATCATCCACATGCCAAGTTTCAAGACTTACAGCACAAAATTGCACAATCAAAAACCCTAATTGCTCAACAGTCAACTGTAGGGGTAAAATGGTCATTTGACAGTCAAAAGTTCAAATTTTTGGTCAACATCTTATTTTGAAGTCACAAACATCATTTGATCAATTCTTGATCATGATTTTCAAGGCATGGCTCAAAAAGTCTCAAGATGCAAAAGTTTCCATATTTGGACAGTTGAAAAAGTCAACTGTAACTTGACCAAGGCATAACTTCCACATGGTTTATCAGAAAAATTCCATCCAAAGCTCATTTTGAATAGAATGACATTTCCTACAACTCCTCTTCACACTTCAAGTCCAAGAAATTCTCTCACAAAAAGTTATCAATCTCAACATTATAGGTCATTTTCAAAAGTCAACAAAAAGGGACTTTAAGTCAAAGACCATAACTTGAGATTGGTAAATAAAAATGACATGGGACCAAAGGAATTGGTTAGAGGACTTCAAGACCTTTCCAAAATGTCAAAGAACATGATCAAAGCTTAAAAATTGAGCAAGATATGCCTTGTGGAAGTTGGGAAATTTTTGGGAATTTTGAAAAGTCAACTTTGCTTCAAATGCCTCAAAATTGCTAATGGGCCACATTTTCTTCCAAGAATCATTATCCAAAGGCTATGCACGACCATTTTACCCAAAGGGGATTTATTTTATCATTTTTTATTATTTATTTGAATTTTTATCACCATTAATTCATTTAATTAAATAAAATATGACAAAAATACTAAACAAATGCTTCTAAATCTTTTTGTGCAGCTAATAGGTCTAACATAACCTCAAGATTTCGTGCATATCTAATATGGAAAGAATCTCCAATGATTGGCATATTTGGCATGAAGAAAAGATTGGAAAAATCATGGAAGATCACAAAATTCAAAAGCATTGATTCCTTGGATATTAGGCTTGTTTTGTTACCCTAATTCATCCCTCTTATAAGTCAGAACTTAACCCTAATGCAAACAACCTGGAAGCTGCGCCTGAAACCAACAACCAACTTTGCATTTTTTGTCCAAAAATTCAAAACTGAAAACACAGTTTCAGTGCAATTCAAAGCGAAATAAGCATTCCAATAGCTTGCCAAGGCATCAAGGAAGCTTTTTGAATCCTTTTCCAGCCCCTACGCATCAAGAATTGGTATATAGAAGTCAAAATTCCTCAAACTTTATGCATAATCGTATTTGAATTTCTGGACATCTTTCATACATTTTGATTGTTGTTTTATACTAACATGGACCTTCTAAATCTATTGATATTGTTTAATTGAATTTTCATCGCCTATATGCAAACTTGCCATGGAAGCCCTTTAGGGTTGCAGAGGTTTTAAAAGAGGGCTTTGTTCCTCTGGAAAAATTGAGACACAAGACCTATACCACTGAAACCGGAAGCTCTGGACGATTCAATTCCATAGGTCGCGCCTTTTTTATATTTGAGTATGGCCTAATCGCTATTTTCTTGTACTGTGGTTAGTGGGGGTTCAAAACCCCCGCTATTTGATGTATTTTTCCAGGCAAAAACAAAGGCGTGATGGAGAAGATGCTGAGGTGTTGGACATGGATTGGCTAGTTTGAATAGCTGGCGCGCTTTTTGCTTGGTTAATGCTATCAGCGCTTGTTTCATTTACATTATTCATATTCCATTAACTAACAAATACGCGTGCATAGCTCAGTTGGTGGAAAGCATTGCTGGCAAGCCTTGGGACCTGGGTTCGATTCCCAGGTCCCCTCCCTTTCTCAATATATTTTGTTTTAACCTGATTCCATGCAGTGTACGCCCAGAAATCCACCATGCACCCACTATCAAAGCTTGCCAAATATCCTGGAAGATGAATCTGAAGGTCAGGATGGGAGGTCCAGGGAACACTCCAGTCAACGCATGAGCACACGCGCCAGAAAGTCAATATGGGCCTGCATTCCATGGGCCAAAATACTTCCTATATACCTCCATAATTGGCCAGAAAACCTCATTGGTTTGCATTTCATTTTCATTCTTTTTATTTTTTTTTATTTATTTGTTTTGTTTATTTTAGTTAAATCATCAAAATTAATTTTCATAAAAATACCAAAAAAAATCAGAAACTATAAAAATAAAAATATGTTTTAATGTTTAATTCACTAACATTTTTTTTGTAAATAAATTTAACAATTAATTTAGTTTTAATTCTAGGTTTTAATTTTAATATTTTTTAACAACCTAAAAAATGTAGAATTAGGGTTTTATACTCATTCCTTTTTTTTTCTTTTTCACCATATTTAATTATTAATTATTTTTGTAAACAAATTTGCCATTAAATAATTAGGTTAAAACTAGGTTAAACTTAAACGTTTTTTTTAATTAAAATGTTTAGAATTAGGGTTTTAATTTCATTTTCTTAATTTCATAAAATACAAAAACTCCAAATATAAATTCTTTCTTTTATTTAACTTAATTAATTTATTAATTGTAATTTAATTTCTTAAAAGGGTCCAACGCCCTTGCATTCGATCATAGTTCTATTTCGCGCGCTTATTTTATTTCCTTTTTTATAAATTTCATGTATTTATCCCAAAGCCTTGTAATAGATTAATTAGGATATTTATCTTTCCGCATTTTACTTATTTTAAATCGGGTCTTGGATTAATTTGGCGATGTAGACCCGCGCCTTTGTAATAGCGTAGAACTTTTACCTTCTCGCATCTTTTAACTGTTAATAACTTGCATGAAAGAATGAATGCCAAAAATAAAAACAAAGCGTAGATCACCAATGCATGAACAAGATAAACGTAATTGAAAACGACACACAAATCACACACCACACCTAGGGTACGCCTCACTGTTGCCTTGCCCCTCGAAAGGTGGTCGTCGAGTAGAGGATGTTTTAGTAAGTCCTCATGTCCATGAACATGGCATGAGGGTAGCTTCTAAGGTGTCTTCCTATTGCTCCGGTGATCACCATGTCCCGAACCCTCGAATTGACCCGAACACCTCCAATAGTGGTGCTACCTACCTCTCAATGGTGGGATGGCACTACTTTAAGGACATTTACACAGACGAATTCCTTAGGGTAGGTAGACTCTCGTAGATACTTGCTCTAATTTCAAAACAAATCAAAACTTCTTTGCACACCGACACCTTTTCAAAAAGCTTTCAAAAGCAATTTTTCAAACACTCTTGAGGACTGATACAAGAGTCGAACTGAAATTTTCAAAGGAACTTTTTGAACCCACAGTTGAAAAGCAAACAAACAATTTTGAAAACACAATGAGCAAGTATCTAAGAGCCCATGGATAACCATGGATAGAAAGGGTGCTAACACCTTCCCTTTCTATAAATCTACCTCTCGAACCGAGAGCAATCTCTATAAGGAATTTTTCTGTGCTTTTGTCCTTTCCATTTGGAGAAAATAAAAGACGGTGGCGACTCTTGCTTCCGCGACATTTCGCGAACCAGCTTTAAACAGTCAGTTCTAGATCCAACGATCACAGAACTGGCGACTCTGCTGGGGACATTCATAAAAGTGAGGTGTACCTTAGGACTAAGATCACTGTGTTTTCAATTGCTTTGACTTGTTTGCTTTATTATTGTGGGACTGTCTTGGAAGTTCTATAGATCCTAACCCGGATCTGGGGATACCTTCTTAGAAAGTAGCAACAAGGCTGTGAGGGAACTGTGCGGGGTATACCGACATGGTTGAAACAGTCTGCTACGTTGATGTGGCACTTTGGTGTGTACCGGTAACCCTTGAGTTCAGTCAAGGAGAGTACGGGGCCTCCATGTGGTGTCATGAAGCATCAACTGACCTTATGAACCTTAATTGAACCATCTTGGCCTCTTTAGGGTAGTGAGATAACTGACTTTGGTGCAGTCCGAGGTTGGTTGATACTCGATACTACACTCAATTGAGGGTTGCTTTCCTGGGATATTTCGGTCGCCAGTCCAGTGGCTAAATCGAAACGATGAACAATGAAAGCAATCCAGTGATATTGGGACCCTTAGAACCCGGTTACTTCTAATAAGACAGGTTGAGCCCACCAACTTCAAGAGGGTAATACCCAGACCCCATGCAGGCCTAAACTCTAAGGGCTTATCTTGTGTGACTTGTGTGCCTTACATGTTTGCCTTTGTAAATATTTGTGGTGTGTTTAATCATAGCATCATGACATCATCCAGAATCATATGCATTGACTAACCATTTCAGGGGTTCGAATCTTCATCTTTGTTCTTGTTTTGTAGGACATGGAAACTATTCGCAGAAAGACAATTCAAATCAGCCTTGTAAGGATCCCTCCTCAGCTTAAGGAGCTTATATCCAGGATTCCCAAGAGCTCTTCATTCAGTGAAAGACATGGAAGACTCATCAGCTTGGTCAATACCAACATTGAGGAAGATATGATAAAGGTCCTGTTCCAGTTCTTTGACCCTCTGCATCATTGTTTCACTTTCCTGGATTATCAGCCGGTACCTACATTGGAGGAGTTCTCCCGGCTTCTGAAGATCCCTATCCTTGATCAACTACCGTACAACGGTACGGAAAAGGAACCCAAGCTTGAAGAGATTGCTAAAGCCTTACACCTACAACCATCTGACCTCAAGGGACATTGGGAGGTTAGAAGTGGCATCAAAGGGTTCTTAGCCAGGTTTCTGTTTGAAAAGGCCCAGGAATGTTGGAACTCCCTTGACTTACAAGCTTTTGAAGAAGTTGTGGCTCTCCTTGTCTATGGTTTGGTGTTGTTCCCTAACCCAGATCAGCTTATAGATATCAGTGCTGTCCAGATCTTCATGTCCAGGAATCCTATACCTACATTGTTGGGGGACATCCTTCACTCATGTTACACTCGAACCATGAGAAAAAGAGGTGTCCTTATGTGTTGTACTCCTCTCCTGGGAAGGTGGTTTATTTCGCACCTTCCACAATCAGTTTTGAAGAATGAGCGGGGTTTGAGATGGCCACAACAGTTGATGACTCTTACACATGCAGATATACATTGGTGCCCTCGGTCCAGAGAGGATGTCACTATCATTGATCGTTGCGGGGAGTACCCTAATGTCCCTTTACTTGGAATCAGAGGAGGTATTACTTACAACCCATGCCTGGCTTAGAGACAGTTTGGCTATGCTCGGAGGGATGGCCCTCATGACATGTTAATTCCTGACATAGTTTTTGACTTCGACAACGATGCATAAGGACTTCGCCAGAGATTTATCAGAGCTTGGAGGATGCCCAGTAAGATAGACAGCAAGACACTGGGGCACAGGAATTCCATCCCGTTGGAACCTTATCTCAAGTGGGTACGGGCCCGCTCCCAGAAGTTAGTGATGCCATATCCTCATATGCTCCCTGTGATCAAAGATCCAGTATTGGAAGGAGAAGTGTCCTACACTATTCAACATCCTGACATGCCCACGTCCTGGGAAGAGATGCAGAAGAGTTGGATCCAGCTTAAGGAAGAACGGAATTCTCTTGAGACCAGTCTTCATGCTAGTGAAAAGAAGGTCTTGGAGCTCACCCGCCTATTGCACGAGGAAAGGAACCTCAACACCTATATTGCTCCGAAGAGGATGCGTAGTGTCTTCTGGGATTGATTTGCTTTTGTAATATGTGCCCATGAGGCTTTGATGTACTAAACAATTATTTCCTTAATGATAATGTGTGTTCCTTTTTGTCTACAACAAATTTGAATTTTCGAACCCTTGAATGCATTGCATAAACACATATCATTCATCATGTGAATAGCAGGTTTTCTTCTTTTCAGGTTGCTTACCGTTCTTCGGTGTTTATTTCAGCATCATGAACCCTGACTCATCATCAACTGAGATGTCTATCAAGGCCCTTCAGGCGCAGAACGCGCAATTTCAGGAGATGATCATGGGTTTGGCTCAAGGCCAAGAAGAGCTGAAGGCTTTACTCCTGAAGAAGGGGAAGAAGAAGAAGAGAACTGTTCTTTTCAACTCGGGCCGAAGGTTTGGAAACACTCTGCAGAATGAAGAAGCTGGTTCTTCTGTAGGCAAGAGCAGTCCCCAAGGGGGAAAAGGTCCTAGTCCGGTAGTCTCCGACAACGAGACTGACTTTAATGAGGAACAGTATCCTCCTGCTGAAGACCGGTACAAGCAGTTGGAAGACAGACTGAATGCAATGGAGATCCAACAAGTGCCTGGGCTGGATTTTGGAGACTTGGGCTTATCTACTGGTGTGATCATTCCTCACAAGTTTAAGGCACCATCTTTCACCAAGTATGACGGGGCGTCTTGTCCCAAGCTACACCTCAGATCTTATGTGCGGAAGATTCAACCGTACACAGTGGACAAGAACTTGTGGATCCACTTCTTCCAGGAGAGTCTTTCAGGGACTCATCTCGAATGGTTCTATCAGCTGGATGGGACCAAAGTTTGTAACTGGGAGGAGTTGGCTACTGCTTTTTACAAGCAATATCAATATAATGCCGACCTTGCTCCTACACGTACCCAACTCCAGGGTATGTCCCTAGGATCAAGCGAAGGTTTTAAAGAGTATGCACAGAAGTGGAGGGATCTGGCTGGCAGGGTGCAGCCTCCCTTGACTGACCGTGAGCTGGTAGATATGTTCTTGGGGACCCTATCTGGGCCATTTTTCAATCATCTTATCGGTAACTCGTCTGCAGGGTTCACTGATCTTATTCTGACTGGGGAGAGAATAGAGGCTGGAATGAAGTCTGGTAAAATTCAGAAAGGGGCATCTTCAAGTTCTGAGAAGAAGCCCTTTAAAAAGGAGGCCAGTGCTGTATATAGGCCTAAAAGACATGATAAACCTGAGCGCCGCCAATCTGTCAACACGGTGATGATTGCTAAGCCTGCTGCCGCTCCTCGGCAAACCAATCCTCAAAGGGCTGAAAGACCTAGAAGAGAGTTTACCCGGCTGAGTATGACCCTATCGCAAATCTTGCCGCAGTTGCTATCCACCAATTTGGTGACTGTTAGAGAGGCCCCGAAGGTGGTGAATACTGCCTCTCCGAAGTACCATCCAAATGCCCGTTGTGCTTATCACTCCGATAGCCCGGGGCATTCCACTGATGACTGCTGGGCCCTGAGGAACAAGCTGCAGGACCTTATTGATGCGAAGGAAGTACAGTTTGAGGCAGCTGAGAAGCCTAATGTAGTGACAGCCCCCTTGCCTGCTCATGGGGTGAATGCTATCAGGGATGATGACGAGGTGGAAGAATCTGAGTTCGACAGCTGGATTTATCTGACGGCCAACAGTGGACCTAGCAATTGGACTGCAAAGAACAACCTACCTGTTACTTTTGTTGATCAGTAATGAATTCCTTTGTTTTTGTTATTTGTAATAAACATTGAAACTCTATGGCCCGGTGTCTTACCCGGGGCACCGTGGCTCCATTTGTGAGGGTATATTAATTGTCATTTCATATATCATGAATAAAGACCTTGGACGTTTTCTCGCATTTCAAATATTATGCTCCTTTCCTTTCTTTCCTTTCTTTATATATTGCAAAATAGCTGTATTTACACACACTCACCCATACAGGTTTCAATCCACTCTGGATCTCACTGGTAACGACTCTGCTACTGCCAGTTATGACTTCGAAAATCCGATCAACTTAGCCGAAGACGAAGGTGAAGATGATTGCGAAGTGCCTGGCGAACTTGCAAGACTGTTACTCCAGGAAGAGAGGGAAATTCAACCACACGAAGAGCCGGTGGAGACAATAAATCTGGGTACTGATACAGACAGAAAGGAGGTAAAGATTGGTGCCAACCTAGAGCTCAGCGTGAAGCAACGGTTGACTCAGATGCTACATGATTATATGGAGATCTTTGCCTGGTCCTACGAAGACATGCCCGGGTTGGATACTGACATTGTAGTCCATCATTTGCCTACTAAGGAAGACTGCCCTCCGGTCAAGCAAAAGGTCCACCGTATGCGTCCAGAGATGTCTGAGAAGATCAAAGTCGAGGTTATGAAACAGTTTGATGCCGGCTTTCTTGCAGTGACTTCTTATCCTCAGTGGGTTGCTAATGTGGTGCCGGTACCTAAGAAAGATGGAAAGGTCAGAATGTGTGTCGACTACAGGGATCTGAACAGGGCCAGCCCCAAGGATGACTTCCCTCTACCTCACATTGATGTCCTGGTTGACAATACTGCTCAGCACAAGGTGTTCTCCTTCATGGATGGCTTCTCAGGTTACAATCAGATCAAGATGGCTCCTGAAGACATGGAAAAGACTACCTTTGTCACTCAGTGGGGCACCTTCTGCTACAAGGTCATGCCTTTTGGACTGAAAAATGCTGGGGCAACCTACCAACGTGCCATGGTTGCTTTATTTCATGACATGATCCATCATGAGATAGAAGTATATGTTGACGACATGATTGCAAGGTCTCAAACTGAGGAATAACACCTTGACCATCTGCAGAAGCTGTTTGACCGTTTGAAACTGTACAAGCTGAGGTTGAACCCGAACAAGTGCACCTTCGGGGTAAGATCTGGGAAATTGCTAGGCTTCGTTGTAAGTGATAAGGGTATTCAAGTGGACCCTGACAAGGTCAAAGCCATTCAAGAGATGCCAGTTCCTAAGACAGAGAAAGAGGTCAGAGGCTTTCTAGGATGTCTGAATTACATCGCTCGATTCATCTCGCACCTAACTGCTACCTGTGAACCAATCTTCAAGCTGCTGAAGAAAGATCAGGTAGTACGTTGGAACGATGAATGCCAGGCCGCTTTTGACAGAATCAAAGAGTATCTCCAAGAACCACCCATTCTTATGCCACCGGTTGAGGGGAGACCTCCGATACTATACCTGACGGTACTTGACAACTCAATGGGGTGTGTGCTGGGGCAGTATGACGAGTCTGGCCGAAAAGAGCATGCCATTTATTACCTTAGCAAAAAGTTTACCGACTGTGAGACCCGATACTCACTTCTTGAGAAAACTTGCTGCGCTTTGGTATGGGCTGCTCGCCGGCTGAGACAGTATATGCTGACTCACACTACCTTGTTGATCTCAAAGATGGATCCTATAAAGTACATATTTGAAAAGCCTGCTCTGTCTGGGAGAATAGCAAGATGGCAGATGATCTTGACAGAATACGACATCCAGTACACAACCCAGAAAGCCATCAAAGGAAGTGTATTGGCAGATCACTTGGCACATCAGGCAGTAGATGACTATCAGTCAATGAACTTTGAGTTTCCAGACGAGAGCATCATGATTGTGACTGATTGTGAAATACCTGGACCGGATGAAGGACCTGAGGAAGGATCCCGATGGTCTATGCACTTTGACGGAGCCTCCAATGCTTTGGGTAACGGTATCGGCGCTGTGATCATATCCCCCAAGGCACTCATACTCCATTTACTGCCCGGCTATGTTTCAACTGCACCAACAACATGGTGGAGTATGAGGCATGCATCATGGGTCTCCAAGCTGCGATCGACCTAAGGATCAAGTATCTGAGTGTCTTCGGAGATTCCGCTCTCGTGATCAATCATATCAAAGGAGAGTGGGATACGAAACATCTGAATCTTATTCCTTACAGAGAATGTGTGTTGACATTGATTCCCCGCTTCACCGAGATAACCTTTGAACATTTCCCAAGGGAGGAGAATCAGTTGGCGGACGCGTTAGCTACGATGTCTTCTATGTTCAAAGTCAAATGGGACAATGAGGCACCCCAGGTCACTATCTGGAAACTGGACGAACCGGCATACTATTGTGATCTCGAGACTGAATTGGTGACTGAGAAGCCTTGGTACCATGAGGTAAAGAGATACTTGGAAGCTCAGGAATACCCTGAAGGTGCATCTGTCAACGATAAGAAGTTTCTGAGAAGGTTCACAGCGAAGTTCTTCCTTAGCAACAGCATTCTGTATAAGCGAAACCATGATTCGACCTTACTGCGTTGTGTGAATAAAACTGAAGCAGAAAGGATCATGGAAGAGCTACATGAAGGGACCTTCGGAACACATTCCAGTGGACACACTATGGCAAAGAAAATCCTTCGGGCAGGGTATTTCTGGTCCACAATGGAAGCTGACTGCTACCAACATTCTCGGACATGTCACAAATGCCAGATTTATGCAGACAAGGTGCATGTTCCTCCAGTTCCTCTAAATGTTCTGACTGCGCCTTGGCCGTTTGCAATGTGGGGCATAGATATGATCGGTGAGATTAAACCTACGACATCCAACGGGCATCGCTTCATCCTAGTGGCGATTGATTACTTCACGAAGTGGGTTGAAGCAGCTTCCTACGCTACGGTAACCAAGACTATTGTGGCACGGTTCATTCGGCACAACCTGATCTGTCGATACGGCGTCCCTGAAAGAATTATTACAGAAAACGGTACCAATCTCAATAACAAGATGATCACTAAGCTCTGCGAGCAGTTCAAGATACAGCACCACAACTCTTCTCCTTACAGACCGAAGATGACTGGGGCTGTAGAAGCAGCAAATAAGAACATTAAGAAAATCGTGCAGAAGATGATAGTGACTTATAAAGATTGGCACGATATGTTACCGTTCGCTCTACATGGGTACCGTACCTCAGCCAGGACGTCAACCGGGGCAACTCTTTTCTCCTTGGTCTATGGTATGGAGGCAGTCTTACCGATCGAAGTGCAGATACCCTCTCTCCGGATAATGAAGGATGCAGATCTGAGTGAAGATGATTGGATCCAGACATGACTTGATCAGCTAAACCTTATCGACGAAAAGAGACCTGCTGCTATTTGTCATGGTCAGACGTACCAAAAACGGATGATCAGGGCATTTAACAAAAAGGTCAGACCACAAGAATATCGAGTTGGGGATCTGGTAATCAGACGCATCATCCTACCTCAGAGTGACCCAAGGGGCAAATGGACCCCCACGTACGAAGGGCCATTTGTGGTTAAACATGTGTTCTCAGGAGGAGCCATGATTCTAACCAACATGGATGGTGACGACCTTCCTCACCCCGCCAATGCAGACATAGTAAAAAGATACTACGCATAAAAAAAGGACCCGCTAGGTTGACATACCTAGGCAAAAATTAGGGCTTCCCGGCGAACCAAAAGGGTTCGGGTAAAATGAAGGGATGAAATGGAAAAAATCTGTACACCCGGCAAGTCGAAAACCTGAAAAGGTGGCTTGGGCAAAAATGGGTATCCCGGTGGACTGAAAACCCGAAAGGGCGGTCCAGGCAAAAGTTAGGGATAAAGCGTAATATTATGTCTCATTGGATCACCTTGCATCCAGAATCCGGTATCTACATCAAGTTCAGACGGCATCGATCAATTAGCTTCATCTTCAACTAAGGTCATCAAGTGATGAGACGCTCGAAGATATAAGGGCGGTAGCAGAGTTGGAACCCAGTGGGATCATTTCTTTTCACACAGTTGTTTTATTATTCTTTGTACAAATTTGTATAAACTCTTTTGTTCGGCGGCGTTCTCTTACTAGGACGTCAACCTCTTGTACATAAACTCCTATTTTACAGGCAAATTCAAAAATCAATACAAAAATCACTTTTCAGTTAAAATTGCCAATTGTTTTTCCTTTTCCGTTTTGTTTTGCGAAGAACGTCCAAGGTTCAATTTGTGATATATGCATTGACAATAATTTGCTAACTCATGAATATTTGCATACGAAACAAAGGATTAATTACAGGTAACATTAGAAACGGGGGCAATAATGAGCGGTCTAAGCGATCTAATTGTTCTGTCCACCAAGTTACCAAGGTAAGTTCGGCTGAAGAACATAACCAGACATCTTAATTTCCCAGAGAGTGAGCCAGCAAGTCAACGATACTCTCCCCAAGTAGAGTTAGTCCACTATCAGCCTTAAGGAAGTTGGGTATCCTCCAGCAGATCTCAACATTCCTCAGCACATCATACAGATATTCTTAACAAGCATCCCCGGCAGTCTTGACCTAAAGACTGTTCCCCGGCGGTATATCAAACACTCAGCGGAGCCACTTCCCCAATATAGTTCAAAATTTCCCCAGGAGAGTCCAATCCAGTTTTCCCAGGAAAGTTGGAATCCATCTCCCCGAGCAGTAAGCTTATCCCCAGTAGATTCTGGAAGCTTATCCCCCGCAGAACACGAACGCGTCTCCCGGCTTTATTCAAAGGTTATTTCCCTACCAGGATATAACTGGGTTATCCTCAGCCAAAAGCTACGGAATGATCGTCCTCGGCGAAGTCTTCTTATCCCCAGCGAAGTCTATTAACACTTCCAACACAACAATGGTATCCCCAGCAAAGTTACCATCAACATCCTAGCAAAGCATCTCTCTCCCCACAGAGTATCGCTCCCCAGCAAGGTTGCTAGAGTATTTCTCCCCGCAGAGTAATCCATTCGCCAAGTTTATTCCCCAACGGAGTTATCTTCTCCTACCGGTATTCTTGCAACTATCATCCCCAGCGGAAACAACAAAGCATTGTTCTCCAACATCAGCCCAGGATGTGACTTCCCGGCACCCGTCAAGGATTTATTTTCCTAAGACGAAAACATACATTCATAAACATCACATTTCCATACATTATAGCATGCATATATGCATCATATCTTACAAATCTCATTTATATTGAGAACACCATTGCTTGATCCATATCATGCATTGCATATGACTGACCTTTACCTTTCAGGAAAGATCCAGTTAAGTTCTCAGCTATATTTCAAGACTTTAGTCTGGTTCAGTTAAATCGACCCTAAGATTTTCCTGATTCTTATCCAGTCAAAGGCCTTCTCTGGTTCAGTCAGATCGACCCTAAGATCTCCCTGATTCTTATCCAGTTGAAGATTTCAAGACCTTGTCTGGTTCAGTTAAATCGACCCTAAGATTTTCCTGATTCTTATCCAGTCAAAGGCCTTCTCTAGTTCAGTCAGATCGACCCTAAGATCTCCCTGATTCTTATCCAGTTGAAGATTTCAAGACCTTGTCCGGTTCAGTTAAATCGACCCTAAGATTTTCCTGATTCTTACCCAGTCAAAGGCCTTCTCTGGTTCAGTCAGATCGACCCTAAGATCTCCCTGATTCTTATCCAGTTGAAGATATTTCAAGACCTTGCCCGGTTCAGTTAAATCGACCCTAAGATTTCCCTGATTCTTATCCAGTCAAAGGCCTTCTCTGGTTCAGTCAGATCGACCCTAAGATCTCCCTGATTCTTATCCAGTTGAAGATATTCCAAGACCTAGTCCGGTTCAGTTAAATCAACTCTAAGATTTTCCTGATTCTTATCCAGTCAAAGGCCTTCTCTGGTTCAGTCAGATCGACCCTAAGATCTCCCTGATTCTTATCCAGTTGAAGATATTTCAAGACCTTGTCCGGTTCAGTTAAATCGACTCTAAGATTTTCCTGATTCTTATCCAGTCAAAGGCCTTCTCTGGTTCAGTCAGATCGACCCTAAGATCTCCCTGATTCTTATCCAGTTGAAGATATTCCAAGACCTTGTCCGGTTCAGTTAAATCGACCCTAAGATTTTCCTGATTCTTATCCAGTCAAAGGCCTTCTCTGGTTCAGTCAGATCGACCCTAAGATCTCCCTGATTCTTATCCTAGTAGAAGACATCCAAGGTTCTCTCAGCGTTCCTGTTGAGGTAGTAATCGTCCAAGGTTCTCTCAGCGTTACTGTTGAGGTAGTAATCACGCCAGATTCTCTCATCGTTACTGTTGAGGTAGTAATCGCCCAAGGTTCTCTCACCGTCCCGTTGAGGTAGTAACCATCCCTGGTTCATTCATCACTTCTTGAAGCTCCAGATTCAATTCATGTAACCAACCAGGGCGCATCTATACAAAGAGTTTGAAGACCAGCTCCTGTAACAGGCCAGGTAATCATCTCTCTTTTTCAGGTACGCGAGTTCTCGCTAAGGAATCTCTTAGGCGATCGACATCCAGATGGCATCTATAAGCCCATCCACCTACCCATCATCTCTCAGCATGGCATCTATAAGCCCATCCTCCTATCCATCAATCTCCAAATGGCATCTATAAGCCCATTCCTACCATCACACTGCCAACATGTGAGCACAAATTTCTGGGCACTCTAGTGTTCAATCATCTTCCACCTTCGGATTACGAAAGGCACGTCAGCCAATCTACATCCTCAGGTCTAAGAAGATTGAACAGGGGCAACTGTTGTACCCCAAAATTTTCCCTCCCATATTCTTCAAGATTTGCAAAGAGCATGCTTCAAAATCTCCCCAAGGGTTGCACAGTTCAAAGGCCTCCTAACAATCAAAAACTAGGGTTTTGGTTCTGTCAAAGAAAGTGAAGTTTCCAAGGGTCCAATCAAGTCCCACATGCCTACAAACATGGTCAAGCATCCACATGCCAAGTTTCAAGACTTACAGCACAAAATTGCACAGTCAAAAACCCTAATTGCTCAACAGTCAACTGTAGGGGTAAAATGGTCATTTGACAGTCAAAAGTTCAAATTTTTGGTCAACATCTTATTTTGAAGTCACAAACATCATTTGATCAATTCTTGATCATGATTTTCAAGGCATGGCTCAAAAAGTCTCAAGATGCAAAAGTTTCCATATTTGGACAGTTGAAAAAGTCAACTGTAACTTGACCAAGGCATAACTTCCACATGGTTTATCAGAAAAATTCCATCCAAAGCTCATTTTGAAGAGAATTACATTTCCTACAACTCCTCTTCACACTTCAAGTCCAAGAAATGCTCTCACAAAAAGTTATTAATCTCAACATTATAGGTCATTTTCAAAAGTCAACAAAAAGGGACTTTAAGTCAAAGACCATAACTTGAGATTGGTAAATAAAAATGACATGGGACCAAAGACATTGGTTATAGGACTTCAAGATCTTTCCAAAATGTCCAAGAACATGATCAAAGCTTAAAAATTGAGCAAGATATGCCTTGTGGAAGTTGGGAAATGTTTGGGAATTTTGAAAAGTCAACTTTGCTTCAAATGCCTCAAAATTGCTAATGGGCCACATTTTCTTCCAAGAATCATTATCCAAAGGCTATGCACGACCATTTGACCCAAAGGGGATTTATTTTATCATTTTTTATTATTTATTTGAATTTTTATCACCATTAAGTCATTTAATTAAATAAAATATGACAAAAATACTAAACAAATGCTTCTAAATCTTTTTGTGCAGCTAATAGGTCTAACATAACCTCAAGATTTCGTGCATATCTAATATGGAAAGAATCTCCAATGATTGGCATATTTGGCATGAAGAAAAGATTGGAAAAATCATGGAAGATCACAAATTCAAAAGCATTGATTCCTTGGATATTAGGCTTGTTTTGTTACCCTAATTCATCCCTCATATAAGTCAGAACTTAACCCTAATGCAAACAACCTAGAAGCTGCGCCTGAAACCAACAACCAACTTTGCATTTTTTGTCCAAAAATTCAAAACTGAAAACACAGTTTCAGTGCAATTCAAAGCGAAATAAGCATTCCAATAGCTTGCCAAGGCATCAAGGAAGCTTTTTGAATCCTTTTCCAGCCCCTACGCATCAAGAATTGGTATATAGAAGTCAAAATTCCTCAAACTTTATGCATAATCGTATTTGAATTTCTGGACATCTTTCATACATTTTGATTGTTGTTTTATACTAACAAGGACCTTCTGAATCTATTGATATTGTTTAATTGAATTTTCATCGCCTATATGCAAACTTGCCATGGAAGCCCTTTAGGGTTGCAGAGGTTTTAAAAGAGGGCTTTGTTCCTCTGGAAAAATTGAGACACAAGACCTATACCACTGAAACCGGAAGCTCTGGACGATTCAATTCCATAGGTCGCGCCTTTTTTATATTTGAGTATGGCCTAATCGCTATTTTCTTGTACTGTGGTTAGTGGGGGTTCAAAACCCCCGCTATTTGATGTATTTTTCCAGGAAAAAACAAAGGCGTGATGGAGAAGATGCTGAGGTGTTGGACATGGATTGGCTAGTTTGAATAGCTGGCGCGCTTTTTGCTTGGTTAATGCTATCAGCGCTTGTTTCATTTACATTATTCATATTCCATTAACTAACAAATACGCGTGCATAGCTCAGTTGGTGGAAAGCATTGCTGGCAAGCCTTGGGACCTGGGTTCGATTCCCAGGTCCCCTCCCTTTCTCAATATATTTTGTTTTAACCTGATTCCGTGCAGTGTACGCCCAGAAATCCACCATGCACCCACTATCAAAGCTTGCCAAATATCCTGGAAGATGAATCTGAGGGTTAGGATGGGAGGTCCAGGGAACACTCCAGTCAACACATGAGCACACGCGCCAGAAAGTCAATATGGGCCTGCATTCCATGGGCCAAAATACTTCCTATATACCTCCATAATTGGCCAGAAAACCTCATTGGTTTGCATTTCATTTTCATTCTTTTTTTTTATTTGTTTTGTTTATTTTAGTTAAATCATCAAAATTAATTTTCATAAAAATACCAAAAAAAATCAGAAACTATAAAAATAAAAATATGTTTTAATGTTTAATTCACTAACATTTTTTTTTGTAAATAAATTTAACAATTAATTTAGTTTTAATTCTAGGTTTTAATTTTAATATTTTTTAACAACCTAAAAAATGTAGAAAACCAGCTCCCATTCCTGAACTTCGCCCGAAAACCAAGATCAAGGTTACGGCCACCAAACCTAAACATACTCCCATCATCATTCGAGAGCCAACTATACAAGAAATATTTGCTAGAATGAATTATCCAAGCGAGAGCGACAATTCAAGCCCTGGTGCTGAAGTTCCACCCAAAGTAATAAGTGCGACCATCTAAAGATTATTCCTTGAATTAGTTTTTTGCAATAATTCTGATAACAATCTCTCAATCCCCAGGACACTGCTGGCACTTCCAAACGGGCTCCCGTTCTTGTAGAATATTATGTCACTTTACTAAACAGTGAAGGTGATCCCACTTACAGGCCTTCTTCAGTGAAAGGATCTTTAGTAAGTTCAACCAGTGAGGTGAACCAGACTTCTGAACATCAAACTGAAGCTATTGGGGAGAAAAATAAAGAAGTCCTTAGTGAGGAAGGTTCTGAATTACCACGGGCGGATCTCAGGACTCCACAGGCTATTGATGATGAGAAGGGAGAAGAAGAAGAAGAAGCTGACGATGAAGTCGAAACAGAAATGGAGGGCGCACCAGATGGAGGAAATCAAACTGAGGACAATCCTGCGTCTGCTGACAAAGGAAACTCTGCAGAGGGGGAGAGAAATCCTATAAACGTTGAAGGTGTCCATGTTCAACTACAGGATCTATCAATCGGAGAAAATGTGGCTCGTGTTACCAATGAAAGAGTTACTTTGACAGGGTCCCGTACTAAAGAGGACTCGGCGCTACTTAAACGGAATAACCCTCTTGGCTATTTGAATGCCATTCTCGAAGGAAAATAAAGTTCCTCTGATCAAAGCCATGATGCTTCGACTGCATATGGTAAATTTACTTCGACTTCTCCCCTAGAAGAGGCGCTTCAGAAAGTTAAGACTCAACTTTTTAAGAGAGATTTGATGTTGACCTTGGAAGGAGAACCTACTGCCCCTTCCTTTCTAAAGAATACTTTAAAAAAATCGACCTTCTTATTGCCTCTCCTGATATAGCTAGCATCATTCTGGATTTGACTTCAATCATTGATCAGGTTTCAGCTGATTACAATCGCTGAAGGACTCTCAATCGTGAAATTGAAGAGGCCAATGGCCGAGTTGGCGCTGCCTTGGTTGCTGCTACTGAGTCAGCTTTAAAGCTAAATAATCTATCAAAGGAACGAGAAGCTAGGCAAAAAGAGGTCGAAGAGATTTCCCAAAGTACAGCCAGCATGAAAGCTCAAATTAAAGAGTTGGAGGACAAGATTGCTGCAAATGACAAACGCAAAGAAGAGCTTATTTCCGTCAACAATGATGTTGAGAGCCAAGAGGAACTTAACCATGGATTGAAATATTCTGAACAAGCTCAATCCTTGGATGCAAAGATCGAGGCTCTCCATCAGTCGAGGGCTATATGTGAAAGGAGCCTGGAACTCCAAAAGATCAAATATCTCCAAATTAAAGCCAATATTCCATTTTGATTTAGGCTTCTTTTTTTATAAAATGATGTTTATGTAATGACTTGAATCCATTTTGGCTAATTTTAATGCATCTTCCATTTTGGCTATATACTTCGACTAAGATTAAACACTGACTATTTTGACCTCTTGAAGTGCAGGTCTATACTTTTTCAAATAGTTACCATTTACTCTCAAGAGTTTTTTATCTTCATTTAATTCTTCGATCTTATAGGCACCACCAGAAAATGCTTGGATAATCTTAAAAGGTCCTTCCCATTTAAGAGACCACTTTCCCATGTTCCTATCCTTTCGATCCATTGGGAGAATTACCTTCCATACCAGATCTTCAGGCAAGAATTTCTTGGGTTTTACTTTCTTGTTGTAAGATTTTTCCACTCTTTTCTTTTGTATCCGTAAAAGGTCTAAAGACCTCCGTCTTTCTTCGTCCAAATCAACTAATTCATCTAACATCATATTCCAATAAGATTCCGAAGGAATATCTTGATGTCTCTGAATTCTTGTTGACTGCAGATAGATTTCAACTGGCAACACTGTGTCATGACCATAGGTTAATCGAAAAGGTGTCGTTTTGGTAGCTTTTTTAGGGGAAGTTTGACATGCCCATAAGATTTGGTTCAAAGTCTTATGCCAATTATTTGGCTTTTTTCCTAAATGCTTCTTTATCAAGCCAATTACTACCTTATTTACTGCTTCGACTTGGGCATTGGCTTGCGCATAATAAGGTGTGGACGTCAACAGCTTGAATCCCATTTATGTGGCAAACTCTTGCATTTTTCGACCAGTGAATATTGATCCTTGGTCAATTGTTATTGTCTCATGGATTCCAAACCTATATATAATGTTCTTTTTAATAAATTCAATGACATTCTCTTGGTCTACATTGACTAAAGGAATTGCTTCAATCCATTTAGTGAAATAGTCAATGCCCACCAATATATATTTCTGGCTTTTAGACGATGCTGGTCGAATCTCTCCAATAAGATCCAAAGCCCATCCTCTAAAAGGCAAAGGTTTCACAATTGACTGAAGTTCGCTTGCAGGTACATACTGGATGCCTGTATGTATTTGATATTCTTGGAAGCCTTTTGCAAACTCCACATAATCTTTCAGCATAGTAGGCCAATATAATCCTTGTCGAAACAGCAACCATTTCATTTTATGGCCTACTTGATGTGCCCCACATGCCCCAGCATGTGTATTTGAATGGGCTATGTATGCCTCTGTTTCACTTAGGCATTTCAGTAGTAATCCTTCAGGCGTCTTTTTGAATAACTCATTTCCCATTAGAATATAACCTAACACCCTATACCTTGTCTTTCGTTCTGTCAAAACCATTGGATTTTGAAAATAATCTACTATAGGCTTTATCCAATCTTGTTCTGTTAGATTGTCTATGAATGAAATTTCGAAGTTTCCTTGGTCGACGTGCCCCAGTTTTGTTATTTCCAAATTTGTTGGAGACAACTTGGTTTATGTTATTCTTCCTTTAGCTTCGATTGCTTTTTGTAATTTTTCTTTCAAAATTTTATACCCAGATGCAATATGTGCTAAGTCATTAGCCACTTGATTTTCCAATCTTGGAATATGTTGGATGTTGATCACTTCAAATTTTTTCAACAAACGATTGGCTATTACAAAATACATGATAAGATTTTCTCTTATACATTTGTATTCTTTCGTAACTTGCCTTATGACTAACTCTGAGTCTCCCATTATTTCGACTCGAGTTACCCCCAATTCCAACAAGATTTCAAGGCTCGCGATTAGAGCTTCATACTCAGCCTCATTGTTTGAACAAGAACCTTCTATCTTGCACTTGAATGTTGTTGGAATTTTACTTGGAGAAATAATTAGAACTCCTACTCCAGTTCTATATTTATGACTGGAACCGTCGAAGTATAACTTCCAGGGTTCGATCTCCAAGTATTTTAGTGATTCTTCATTTATTAAGTGGTCAACTATAAAGTCCGCTACCACTTGACCTTTTACAACCTTGAGAGGCATAAAGGTTAATGAATACTCATTTAATGCAAGTGCCCATTTGGCAATTCGACTGTGCAAGATGGGTTTCGAAAATATATATTTGAAAACATCAAAATGAGACGAAACATAAACACCAACTGGTTTAATATATTGCTTGAGTTTTGTACATGAGAAGTAAAGACATAAAGATAGTTTTTCAACTTCGCTATATCTAGTTTCTACATCATTTAAAACTATACTGAGGTAGTAGATGGGTCTTTAGACACCATTTTCATCCTCTTGAGCTAACATGCTTCCTAAGGTTTTATCAGATGCAGCTATGTACAATCTCATACTCCTATTTCTATAAGGAGGTACCAGAATAGGTGTCTTGGTGAGGTATCCTTTGATCTTGTTGAAGGCCTCTTGTTGTTCTTGCTCCCATCTGAATCCTCCTTTGTTGAGTCTAAGTAGTGGTGAGAAGGCTTACTTTTTTCCACTTAAGTTGGATATAAATTTCTTCAGGAAATTTATCTTGCCAAGTAGAGATTGCAACTCCTTCTTGCTAGTTAGCGCTTTCGCTTCCAAAATGGCTTTGGTCTTGTTCTAGTTTATTTCGATTCCCTTTTGTGGACCACAAAGCCTAAGAAATCCCTGCTTTTACACAGAAAGCGCACTTAGAGGATTCATATTTAGACCATAGCTTCTCATCCTTTCGAAGGATTGTCGAAGGTGGTCTATGTGATTCTCCCCTGAAACAGATTTGACAACAATATCGTCAATATAAATCTGCATAAAAGTTTCAATAAAATCATGGAAGATAGAATTCATTGCTCTTTGATATTTTGCCCCTACATTTTTTAGGCCAAAGGGCATCACTACCCATTCATAAGTGCCTAAAGCTCTAGGGCATCGAAATGCTATTTTCGAAACATCCTCTTCAGCAATGAAAATTTGATTATACACAGAGTATCCATCAAGCATACTCATGTATTCAAAGCCAGCGGCAGAATTGACAAGCATTTCTGCCACAGGCATTGGATATTCTGTAAGTCTAAGAGTGCCTAAGAGGGGGGGTGAATTAGGTATATAAAAATTTATTCGGTTTTATGAGAATACTTGTAGTAATTTATGGTTAAGTGTTTGAAGGTTTTTGACTATATCTTATCTTTTCTTGATTATGGTGATGAAAACGATAAAAGCGGAAAAGTAAAGAACACGGCGATATATCCTGGTTCCCCTCACAATCCGAGAGTACTTCAGTCCCCTTTCCAACACGAAAGAGATTTCACTATAGTTTAGAATGATTGTACAGCCTATGCTTACTATCTAACCTATAGGGTGACCAAAGGTTCTTAACACCTTTAAGGTCAAACAAACACTAATTTGAATGAAGAACAATCCTCTTCAAATCACAACACTTACTTCCAACAATCCTGGATAGTAAGGGAATACTTTCTTTTTGTAATACAATGATTTATTTAAAAGAGATGGAGAGCACTATCAATCTTTGATTGATCTTCTTCTTCAAGAAAGAAACAATTCTCAAGCAATGATTATAAATGTTCACAATGAATGTATGAAACTTGTAATGATTTCTTAATGAAAATGTATATGGCAAGTTTCACAAAATTTATGATTTGTAAGAACACTTGAAAGTTTGTAAGAATATGCAAATTTGAATGATGAAAATTGTTAATTGAAGAAGGTAATTTGAATTTGAAAATCTGCACAATTTATAATGTCACAAATACCTCTTCATTCATGCCATTTGATATGAAAAGATGCAATTCAATCATGAAAGAATACCATTTGAATTATGTTCAAAAAACAAAATAAAATTTGTACTGGTTCGCTGAGAATCGGTTCCGACCCAGGCAGAACCCGGTTCCTAGTGAACGTTATAACCCATAATTCAAAAATAACACGCAGGAACCGGTTCCCCTATAGGTACAACCCGATTCCTGGTACAAATTCCAGGGAAGTGATTTTTGAACAAGTTTGGAACTCGGTTCCCTGTTAGGTAGGAACCGGTTCCTGAAAGTTTATTTTCAAAAAATCCTTTTGAAAAAGATTTCAAACATAGTTTTTCTTATTGTTAAAAATGTGGGATATGTATATGATTATGAATGCATATTTGTGAACATCTATATTCAAGTTTAAGAATTATTTATACCTTTTGACATTTGTTGTTTCTTTAATAATTCTTCTTCTAATCTTCAAGACTTGTAACAAGGTTTTATATGATATTGATAAACTTTTTGCACATCCTTTGAATGTTGATATCCATGTTGTCTTCATCAAAACCAATGCTTTAAACATGACTTGAGAAGCTTGAAATTACATTCTCCCCCTTTTTGATGATGACAACCAAGTCTTGAAAACAATTCTTGAAATGTTTATGTTGTTTTGTGTAGCAAAAATGTTAAGCAAATGCAAGGCTCCCCCTAAATTGTATGCTCCCCCTAAGTCCATGATTCTTTGAATTTTGGAGTGAGTTTTATGATAGTTATTTTGGCCTGCAATTTCTTTGAAACAAAACAACACATATGCATATTCTTCTCCCCCTTTGTTAACATCAAAAAGGATGGGGAAAAAGAGTGAAACAAATTCATTTAAAAAACACAAACAATTTTAAACACAACCACACACTAAAACACGAACATAACGAATTGTACGATACAACATATAACAACGAAACATAAGAAACCTAAACTTCACGAAACATAAGATGGAACATTGTCTAGACATAACAAAGTAAAACACGAAAATGAAAGAAATGACATAGAAATTAAAAGTAAGTCTTTAGTCTTCATCCTCATTCATCTCATCACCATCATCTTCACTTCCATTTTCACTACCACTTGGTCTAGGAACAAGTTCCCAAACTTGATTTCTCTCGAATTGATTTAATTCTTCTTGCATAGCAATAATCCATTGATCATCTCCTAAGGCTTCATCAACTTTGGTAGGTTCAATTTGAGAAACAAACGCCATGTTTAAGCAAGCATCTTTTAGATTTAATCTTGTTGATACTCCTTGGCTAATGTCACCAATAATATTGTCAATAGGATGGTCTCTATGAGTTCTCCATTGTTTTGGTAGATCATTGATGTTTGAATCTTGTTGTACAATGTCTTCTTGATTTTCCGGTGATTTCACAACTTGATCATTTGAAAGTTCTTCCGGGGGTAAATCTATAGGATCATCATCATCACACACAATTACTTCCTCTTTAGAGGTGTTAGTTTCATCAAAAGATACATGCATAGATTCTTCAATAGTTAAAGTTCTTTTATTATAAATTCTATATGCTTTACTAGAAAGACAATAACCAAGAAATATACCTTCGTCGGATTTCTCGTCAAACTTACCGAGATTGTCTTTGTCATTGTTAAGAACAAAACACTTGCATCCAAAAATGTGGAAGTGAGCAATATTTGGCTTTCTTCCTTTGAAGAGTTCATATGGAGTCTTCTTTACTATAGGTCTAATGATAACTCGATTTCCAACATAACATGCCGTACTAACCGCATCCGCCCAAAAATATTTAGGAAGATTTGCATCACTAAGCATTGTTCTTGCAAGTTCCACTAGAAACCTATTCTTTCTTTCAACTACTCCATTTTGTTGTGGAGTTCTAGGTGCTGAAAAATTATGAGAGATACCATGTTCTTCACAAAATTCTTCAAATTGTGCATTTTGGAATTCTCCACCATGATCACTTCTTATGGATACAATCTTTAGTGATTTTTCATTTTGGATTTGCTTAGCATACTTCTTAAAAGCTTTAAAGGAATCACTTTTCTGCACAAGAAACAAAGTCCAAGAATATCTAGAAAAATCATCAACAATAACCAAAGTGTATACATTACCTCCGAAGCTTTTTGTTCTTGATGGACCAAAGAGATCCATGTGTAACAATTGTAGTGGCCTTGTAGTAGACACCACATTCTTAGATTTGAAAGATGATTTTGTTTGTTTCCCTTTTTGACAAGCATCACAAAGTCTATCTTTGACAAATTTTCTCTTAGGCAAACCAATGACAAGATCACGCTTGATTAGTTTATTCAAGTGTTCCATATGAATATGAGCAATCCTTTTGTGCCAAAGCCATGAATCATCATTGTTTTCCATGAGACATTGTACCTTCATAGACAAATCATCTAAAGTAATCATAAAAATATTGTTAGATCTTATACCTTTGAGTTTTACCTCATTGGTTGCCTCATCCTTAATAAGGCATTCTTCTTTGTTGAATTTGATCTTGAACCCTCTATCGCAAAGTTGACTTATGCTAAGAAGGTTGTGCTTTAATCCTTCAACATAGAGAACATCCTCAATTTGAATGGATGTAGGTGTGCCAACTATTCTAACGCCAAGTATCTTTCCTTTGGTGTTGTCTCCATAGGTGACATACCCTTTGGCTTTATGTACTAGATATGAAAATTGGTGTACATCTCCTGTCATATGCTTTGAACATCCACTATCAAGATATTAAACATTTGATGTGGATTTCAAGCATACCTACAAAAACAAATTATTTCTTGTTAGGTACCCAAGTTGCCTTGGGTCCTTCATAGTTAGTTCCCTTTTTCACCCATGCATAATGTCCACTAGCCATACTGAAATTTTAATATAGCATGCATTGGGTGTGTGTCCAATAATACCACAGTAAAAACAGTTTGGAACAAATTTGCTCTTGTATCTAGGAATTTGTTTTCTTTTAGATACATTAGCCTTTTTCTTTTGATGATTATGAACAACTTGCTTCTTTTCTACTTTCTTGGTATTGGAACTATTACTAGCCTTTACAAAAACAGTGGGATTGTTACTTGGTTTCTTAGTATTCACATAACCAATACCTCTTTTATCATTTGGATAACGTTGTTGGCTTAGTAATCCTTCCAATCCTATTTGTCCTTTTTCATATCGTTCAATGACTCTTTTCAATTTAACAATTTGAAAGACATTTGATTCACACTTGGAGCATGCAAAGTTTTCCTTTTCTTTAGTAAAATTTTGTTTTTGAAGATCAAAATCTTTAGTCATGGTGTCAATTTTTTCTAGACAAATTAGAAGTTCTTTTTCTTGTTTTGACACCTTTTTGTATAAACTTTTGCATTCTTTCAATAGTTCATCAATTGCACCTTGAACATCATCATCAAAAAGATTAAATTCATTACTAACCTCTTCTTCATCATCGGAGTGATGCGATGCCATTAAGGCTAAGTTTGCACATTCGTCGCTTTCCGATTCCGATGAACTACTCATATCATTATCTTCCCATGCTATGTAGGCTTTCTTTTGTTTTGAGTCCTTTCCTTTGAATCCATTTTTCTTTGGGAGATTTGGACAGTTTGGCTTGATGTGTCCTTGCTTTCCACATTCATAACATGTGACATCTTGTGTTGATGTGGAGGCTTCTTTATCTTTATGCTTATAAAATTTCTTTCTTTTGACAAAGTTAGCATTATGAAGATTATTTTTATGACCAAAATATTTTCCTAACCTTTTTACAAGAAGCAAGAAGTTTTCATCTTCCTCCGATTCATCTTTATCTTGACTTTCTTTTGAATCAACTTTCAAAGCAATGCCTTTGGATTTCTTCTCATGATTCTCATGTTTTTCAAGCCTTCCAAGTTCCGTCTCATATTCTTGAAGCTTTCCGAAAAGTGTTGCGGAAGTCATAGTTGCTAGGCTTTTCTTTTCGGATATTGCCGTCACTTTTGGTTGCCATTCCCTAGTTAAAGACCTAAGCACTTTAAGATTTAGTTCATCGTTAGTTAAAGTCTTACCTAGTTCCTTCAAATGGTTTGTCAAGTGAATGAATCTCTTTTGCAAGTCAAGGATGGATTCTCCGGGCAGCATTCTGAATAATTCACATTCTTGACTCAAAGTGTTCAATCTAGACCTTTTGACTTCGGCGGTTCCTTCATGAGTTTCTACAAGAGTATCCCAAATTTCCTTTGCCGTTGTACATGCCGATACTCGGAAAAATTCATCCATACTAAGAGCACTTTGGAGAATATTGATTGCCTTTTTGTCAAAGAGAACTTTTTTCTTGTCATCGTCATCCCATGATGCTTTAGGCTTTGATGACCCAACACCATTGACAACACACACCGGAGTAAATGGACCATTCTCAACAGCATTCCATATTTCTTCTCCTTGCGCTTCAAGATGAGCCTTCATGCGAATTTTCCAAAAGTCAAAGTATTCACCACAAAACAATGGAGGCTTGTTGTTACTACCACCATCTTTGAAAACTGGATTTTGATTTGCGGAAGCCATTCTGGATCTTTAGGAACAAGTTACCTATAACTTGCTCTGATACCAATTGTAAGTCTAAGAGTGCCAAAGAGGGGGGTGAATTAGGTATATAAAAATTTATTCGGTTTTATGAGAATACTTGTAGTAATTTGTGGTTAAGTGTTTGAAGGTTTTTGACTATATCTTATCTTTTCTTGATTATGGTGATGAAAACGATAAAAGCGGAAAAGTAAAGAACACGGCGATATATCCTGGTTCCCCTTATAATCCGAGAGTACTCCAGTCCCCTTTCCAACACGAAAGAGATTTCACTATAGCTTAGAATGATTGTACAGCCTATGCTTACTATCTAACCTATAGGGTGACCAAAGGTTCTTAACACCTTTAAGGTCAAACAAACACTAATGTGAATGAAGAACAATCCTCTTCAAATCACAACACTTACTTCCAACAATCCTGGATAGTAAGGGAATACTTTCTTTTTGTAATACAATGATTTATTTAAAAGAGATGGAGAGCACTATCAATCTTTGATTGATCTTCTTCTTCAAGAAAGAAACAATTCTCAAGCAATGATTATAAATGTTCACAATGAATGTATGAAACTTGTAATGATTTCTTAATGAAAATGTATATGGCAAGTTTCACAAAATTTATGATTTGTAAGAACACTTGAAAGTTTGTAAGAATATGCAAATTTGAATGATGAAAATTGTTAATTGAAGAAGGTAATTTGAATTTGAAAATCTGCACAATTTATAATGTCACAAATACCTCTTCATTCATGCCATTTGATATGAAAAGATGCAATGCAATCATGAAAGAATACCATTTGAATTATGTTCAAAAAACAAAAGAAAATCTGTACTGGTTCGCTGAGAATTGGTTCCGACCCAGGAAGAACCCGGTTCCTAGTGAACGTTATAACCCAGAATTCAAAAATAACACGCAGGAACCGGTTCCCCTATAGGTACAACCCGATTCCTGGTACAAATTCCAGGGAAGTGATTTTTGAACAAGTTTGGAACCCGGTTCCCTGTTAGGTAGGAACCGGTTCCTGAAAGTTTATTTTCAAAAAATCCTTTTGAAAAAGATTTCAAACATAGTTTTTCTTATTGTTAAAAATGTGGGATATGTATATGATTATTAATGCATATTTGTGAACATCTATATTCAAGTTTAAGAATTATTTATACCTTTTGACATTTGTTGCTTCTTTAATAATTCTTCTTCTAATCTTCAAGACTTGTAACAAGGTTTTATATGATATTGATAAACTTTTTGCACATCCTTTGAATGTTGATATCCATGTTGTCTTCATCAAAACCAATGCTTTAAACATGACTTGAGAAGCTTGCAATTACATATTCATCTTTGGGTGTTGCAACATTTAAATATCTAAAATCAATGCACACTGTTGTACCCCAAAATTTGCCCTCCCATATTCTTCAAGATTTGCAAAGAGCATGCTTCAAAATCTCCCCAAGGGTTGCACAGTCCAATGGCCTCCTAGCAGTCAAAAACTAGGGTTTTGGTTCTGACAAAGAAATTGAAGTTTCCAAGGGTCCAAAAAAGTCCCATATGCCTATAAACATTTTCAAGCATCCTCATGTCAAGTTTCAAGACTCACAGCACAAAATTGCACAGTCAAAAACCCTAATTGCCCTACAGTCAACTGCAGGGGCAAAATGGTCATTTGACAGTCAAAAGTTCAAATTTTTGGTCAATACCTTATTTTGAAGCCACAAACATCATTTGATCAATTCTTGATCATGATTCTCAAGGCATGGCTCAAAAAAGTCTCAAGAGGCAAAAGTTTCTATATTTGGACAGCTGAAAAAGTCAACTGCAACTTGACCAAGGCATAACTCCCACATGGTTCATCAGAAAAATTCCATCCAAAGCTCATTTTGAAGAGAATGACATTTCCTACAACTCATCTTCACACTTCAAGTCCAAGAAATGCTCTCACAAAAAGTTATCAATTTCAACATTATAGGTCATTTTCAAAAGTCAACAAAAAGGGACTTTAAGTCAAAGACCATAACTTGAGATTGGTAAATCAAAATGACATGGGACCAAAGGCATTGGTTAGAGTACTTAAAGACCTTTCCAAAATGTCCAAGAACATGATCAAGTCTTAAAAATTGAGCAAGATATGCCTTGTGGAAGTTGGGCAATTTTTGGGAATTTTGAAAAGTCAACTTTGCTTCAAATGCCTCAAAATTGCTAATGGGCCTCAATTTCTTCCAAGAATCATCATCCAAAAGCTATGCACGACCCATTGACCCAAAAGGGAGTTATTTTCCTATTTTTAATTAATTAATTGAATATTTAATCTATTTAATTCATTTAATTAAAGTTAATTATAAGAAAAATACTAATCCATGCTTTTCAAATCTTTTTGTGCATAGAATTCACTCAAGATTTCGTGCACTATTCAATAAGGAAAGAATCAAGGTGATTGGCAATGATTGGCATCAAAAGGACATGAAAAAGATTGAAAAAGATTACATTGAAAACCAAATATTTGAATCATGAATGCAAAGGTTTTTGGACTTGGATTTCTACCCTAATTCAGTCACACATATAAACATAATGCAACCCTAATGCTAGACACAAGAAAGCTGCGCCCAAGAACACCAAACAACTTTGCATTATTTTCATAAAAAACTCAAAACTGTTTTCACAGTTCCAGCGCAATTCAAAGCAAAAGAACCATTCCAAAAGCTTGCTGGGACATCCAGGGAACTTTTCCAATCAAGATCACATCCCCTAACCTCAAGAATCGGTATAACCAAATCAAACTTTTCTTGAAATATTGAGCAATCGTGTTTTTATTTCCATGCTTTTTTCATGCATTTTCATTATTGTTTTACACTAATTTAATCATTCTAAAGCTAACAGTGCCATCTAATTGAGTTTTTAAGGCCTGCATGAGAATCCACCATGGGAGCTCGTTAGGGTTGCAGAGGTTTGAAATTGGGGTTTCTTTCCCATGAAAAAATTAGACCATAAGAATAACACCATTGGAATCGTGACATTAAGATGGATCAAAACCACACCTCACGCTCAATTTATATGAGCCCATGGCCTAATCGCTATTTTTGTGTTCTTCACTTAGTGGGGGTTTAAAACCCCCGCTATCTATCTCATATTTTCAGGTAAAACGAAGCAGCCATGAAGAAGATGCTGAGTTGTCTCAACCAGACTGGACTATTTAAACGTTCGCGCTTAATTTTTGTTTTACACCAATAGCATTTGTTCTCTCTCATATGAATCAGGTTCCACTAATCTTACAAACGAACGCGCTTGGCTGGTTGGTAAGTGAGGTGTCCTTCAAGCATTGGGACCTGGGTTCGATTCCCAGGTCCCCCTATATTCTTCATAATTTTGTTCAATATGCGTTCAGGTGTAATTCTCTGCCTAGGGTCCATCATGCATCCAGTACCTTGGCGCGCCACATGTCCCAGGAGATGAATCTGAAGGTCAGGATCTGGAGTCCACCATGGACATCAGTCAAACGCTCCACACGCATCATTGAAAAGTCAAAAAAGGCCAAGAATCAGTGGGCCAAAATGCTTCTACAAACCTCCTCAATTTGGGTCAACACCCCCATCTGTTTGCATTTTCTTCTCTTCTTTTTTCTTTTCTTTCATTTATTTTAATTATATTAATTGTTTATTTAATTCCACAAATTAATTTTTTATAACATAAAAATACCAAAAAAAATCAGAAACTATAAAAAATAAAAATATGTTCTTTTATTTTTTAATCAATATTTTGTAAATAAAATTCTAATAACTAATTAGTCTAATTTTAGGTTTAATTCTAATTTTTTTTAAATAAACTAAAAAATGTAGAAATTAGGGTTTTTATACTTTTATTCTTTTTTCCCTTTTTTACCATTATTAATTATTAATTATTTTTGTAAATAAATATGCCATTTAATTAATTAGGGTTAAATTAGGTTACAACTTAAACATTCTTTTTTTTAATAATTAAAAGCCATTTAGAATTAGGTTTCTTTCAATATTAATTTTCTTTATTCTCTTTAATTTCATAAATAAAAAAAACATCAAAAAAAATAAGTTCTTTCCTTTATTTAATTTAATTAATTTAATAATTTCAATTTAATTTCCTCAAAGGGTCCAACGCCCTCGCACCTTCGAATATAATTTCTCTGTGCGCGTTTATTTTATTTTTCTTTGTGAAATTTATGTACTTGCCCCGAAGCCTTGTAATATTAATTAGTACATTTATTTTCCGCACTTTATTTCAAATCGGGTCTTGGTTTAATTTGGCGATGTAGACCCGCGCCTTTGTAATAGCGTAGGACTTTTAAATTCCGCACCTTTTAACTGTTAATAATCACATGAAAGAATGTATGCCAAAAATAAAAACAAAGCGTAGATCACCAATGCATGACAAGATAAACATAATTGAAAATGACACACAATTCACACACCACTCCTAAGGTACGTCTCACTGTTGCCTTGCCCCTCGAAACGTGGTCGTCAAGCAGAGGATGTTTTAGTAAGTCCTCATGTCCATGAACATGGCATGGGGGCAGCTTCTAAGGTGTCTTCCTATTGCTCTGGTGACCACACTGGCCCGAACCCTCGAATTGACCCGAACACCTCCAACGGTGGTGCTACCTACCTCTCAATGGTGGGATGGCACTACCTTAAGGACATTTACACAGACTAATTCCTTAGGGTAGGTAGATGACTCGTAGATACTTGCTCTAATTCAAAACAAATCAAATCAAAAACTCTTTTCACACCGACACTTTCAAAAAGACTTTCAAAAACAACTTTTCAAACACTCTTGAGGACTGATACAAGAGTCGATCTGAAACTTTCAAAGAAACTTTTTTTCAAACCCGCTCACCTTGAAAAGCAAACAAACACTTTGAAAACACAAATGAGCAAGTATCTAAGAGCCCATGGATAACCATGGATAGAAAGGGTGCTAACACCTTCCCTTTCTATAAATCTACCTCCCGAACCGAGAACTAATCTCAATAAGGAATTTTTCTGTGCTTTTGTCCTTTCCATATTGGAGAAAATAAAAGACGGTGGCGACTCTTGCTTCTGCGACATTTCACGAACCAGCGTTAAACAGTCAGTTCCAGATCCACCGATCACACACACCCTTAAGGTACCATTTTTCTTTATATCCAGTACTATATTTGCAATCCATTCGACATACCTTGTCATTCGGATGAACTTGCATTTCAATCGACTTCCGTCTTGATCTTCAACAAGATCTCTGGTGCAAAATGCCTTGGGGTTTGCTTGACAGCCTTTTTTCCAGGCTTTATTGGAAGTTGAAGCTCCACCAATCCTCTGTCGAGGCTAGGCATTTCGTGATAATCTATCTCCGCACTGATGTATGTTGGTCTTTTCACCAATCCTTCGCCCAGGTCTATTTCTTCCAGAGGATCTTGTGCTAGAATTTTAACATTGTTTGCTAACGGGTCCTTTTCAAAACCCAAAGGCTCATCATCGTAGATGGCATCTAGCCTCTGCCTTTGCACTTCCTCTCTTCTTAAGTCAGGTTGCTCTGGGTCGAAGTCTTTCCCAGGTCCTTCAGGAAATGGCACTTGTTCGTTGGCTTTGATAGCCATATACTTCACTTCAGCCTCTAAGGCCGCTATCATTTTGTTTTCGGCTACATATGTTGAAATCCTTTACAAGGCTTGTGACTTAGTCACAATCACTGAATTCACTTCCCCAGCTTGTTGGTCGTATATCATCAATTCCTCCAAAATAGATGTTGGACAAATCTCTGTATCCCATTGAAACCCATGATCTGAATGGAGGTACAGGGAATAAAAGGTGTTGGGGGATGGCGCCAAGTCGAAATCTGGAGGATTACATGGCCCTATGTGGGCCAAATTTACGTTGAAGCTTGTTCTATCAACATCGTTGACTTCGACCATATAATAACTCTGGTCAGCTTCGATATTTTCCACTATGCCATTTGGGCGCCAGATTACGACACGTTGATGCATTGATGATGGCACTGCTCATATTCCATGGATCCACTCCCTGCCTAGGAGCAAATTATAATTAGGTTTCGCTGAGATGACCATGAACACTTTTGGTCGAACTATGGATCCCACTTTGAGTTCCAACTGTATCACTCTCATGGTAGTCCTAACTCCACCCTCATAGTTCGACAGAACCATGTTATGGGGTTTTATGTCTTCATCCCCCTTGCCCATCTTTCTCAACATGCATTGTGGGATTATATTGATTGTGGCTCCACAATCAACCAGAACCTTGTTTATGGTTGTTTCCCCTACTTTTGCCCTGATGAACAAGGGCTTGAGGTGATTCTTCATCGCCTTAGTGGGGCGTTCGAAGAAAGAATTCTGCTCTTCGACACAATCGTTGTTCATAACGTAATAACAAACTGGCCTATGTTTGGCCACCTCCTGTTCAACCTCCTAGACAGTCTCTTCGACTTTGACTTGTCGGTCATACTCCCTGGGTAACACTGACACCACACTGACCATGATATCCAGTGTAGCGTTTGGCCCAGAATCATATTCATCTTCTGATTCATTTTGTCCATTCCATTTCAATCTTCTAGCTACTGGATCTCTTTCCAAAGGCTTTCTTAGTTTTCCCTTTCCTTTTCTTTGTGGCACATTAGTGCTTATTTATGGTTGGGGCCCTTGTGTAGCCTCTCTTCGGCTTTTCGTCGTCTTTGATATCTCCTACATTGAGAGTGTGTCATGGAGTTTTTTCCCTTGTAGTTGCTCGACACATGAGCCACTTTGTTGATTGTTGTTTGGAATTCCTCTCTATAGGCCAAGGAGGATCCTCTTGGCACATCGAATGTTCGCCATTTTTCCTTGTTGGGCCTTTTCCTGCTTCCTATTTTCAACCAGGTGTCCACAGGGACATTTGTTGGAGGCCTGAATGTTGGTGGCCTATTCACTTGATTGATTGGCCACATTTGGTACCCTCTTCTAGGGTCATATCTCACCTCAGGATCCATGTTGGGTTGGGCATTGGTGCCCCATTTCTTCTTTGCCACACGCATACCTTGTATGTGTTCAACAGCTTTTTTGTCGAAGATGGAGCTGCATCTTGGGCACAGCATGACTTTCGACTTCTTCTTTTGGCATCTTTACAGAAATTATGCCAGATCTTCATCTTCTTTAGGAAATTCAGTTTTGTTGACTTCCTCTTGTCTTATGGAATCTTCTGAAGCCTTAGGTTTAGATACTTCAACCATATTAATTTGTACATTACTCTTACCAGCTATGTTCAGCTTTTGCATCTTGGCTTCTAGGCCCTTCGTCGAACCTGTGACAGCAGCCAAGTAGGAACCTGCAACAGTTCCTTTGTTTGAACCTTCAGTGGCCCCTTTATTTAGGCCTTCAGTAGCCTTTTTTTTTACTACCTCGACAGCTTCTTTGCTAACATCTTCAGTGAAACTACCAAAGACGGGTTTGTTGATGAAATTTGTTGAGACTTCGACCATGTTGATGCTTGAAGGTTCACCATAGTTGGCCTCAGCTTGCAATGGGTTTGCGTCAATCTTCATGGGTGGCTTGTCAGTAAACGTAAGTCTTCCGTCTTTGATTTCACCTTGAATGAGATCTCTGAAAAGAAAATATTGTGAGGTTTTATGGCCCAAAAAATTATGATATTTACAAAAACCTCTCTTTTTCCTTTGATCTAAAGGAGGCATTTTTTCCCCAAGGGGAACTATCATCTGGCCATCTTTAACTAATAAGTCAAATATTTCGTCACATTTTGTGACGTTGAAACTATATGATTTCTTTGGGAACCTATCACAATTCTTTTCAGATTTAATGGTATTTTATCCATTTGAGGGTGTTAACAATCTACAAGAGTATGGTGGCCCTTGCTTTAACTCGGCTAAATCGATCTTGCTCTCTTCGACAGTTAGAGGATCATTAGATGTCTCTGGATCGTCATCATCCATTTCGACATACGTTACCCTTTCTCTTCGATGATTCTTTTTTGCCTTAGCTTTTTAAGCCTTAAGGCGTTCTACCTGTCGAACTCTATCAGCCAATTGGGCCATATCTCTCAGGTATTGAGTATCTAATTTCTTCCTAATGGAATAATCTAGACCTCCTACACCCATTTCGACTAACTCATGTTCAGGAACTTGTGTAAAGCATATGGCCTTGAGTAATCGAAATCTATTCAGATACTCATAAATTGGCTCAGTGGACCTCTTTTTGGCACTAGCCAATTCTTTCGAACTTATTTTGGTTTGTCCCATATAGAACTGTTCATGGAACAATCTCTCCAACTGATTCCAATTGTGGATCGAATTGGCTGGGAGTATGGTAAACCAAGTGAAGGAATTTTTGGTCAAGGAACTTGGGAAATACTTAATCCTAAGATTCTCATTATTTGAAATTTCCCCATCCTCTATCAAATACCTTACTACATGTTCAACTGTGGACTTTGTCGTATCCCCTGAAAATTTGGTGAACTTTGGAACTTTCCACCTATGAGGTAATTCTGATTGCAAGATATAATCTGACAATGGAGATGTAAAGTTTAGCCTATGAAAGCCGATGTTGACTCCATTATGTGCCGTGATTATCTCGACAATGGCTGTCAGGTTATTATCTGGTGCATAGTTGTGGTGTCGAACTTGTTGTACTACTTTATCAGCATTTTGGTTTCTATTTACCATAATTATACCTTGTTCGACAGCTCTAGGGATTTGTGGGACAATCCTGGGTATTTAGACTCTAGGTTGTTTGATTTCCACTCTATGGTTTATCCTATCTGGATGTGGATTTTGGTTAATGGTCATGTCATCCTCTAAGACTACACCTTGATTTCCTCTTATCAACTTTCTTTGGGGTTGTCGAATAGGTTGGGGAACTCCGAGAAATTCAGCCATGCGCGTCATTTGTGTTGTCATTTGTTGATTCGACTGGCTGGTATTTTGTATTAGAGGGTTAAGCATTGTACTCAAAGTTTGTGCCAACATTTTCACCATGCCATGTTTGCTTTCATCCATTTGTTGCCTCAAAATCACTATAGAAGCATTTGTGAGGCTTGGAATCGTATGGGATGTTCCTCCTAAGAATTGGTTCCTACCCAAATTTGCCATACCAGTTCCAGATCCCTGCAATGGTAAAGATGCACTCACAAAAGGTTTTGAAAATGTGGATGAAGCATTCATAAGGCTTGCCATTTCAGTAGTTGGTATTCCATAAGGTTGTTCTCAACCCATCCAAGCTGTCGAAAATCCTGGAGGGACATAGGGTCGAACCCCTAGATTTCCCCTTGGTGGGATTGTTCATGGTGGACCCCTAGGACCTACATAAGAAGGTATTGGTCCTGTTTGTGTAGCCGTCAACGCTGGTGTCGAACCAACTGTTGATGGCATAGGCTCACTAACTGTTGACATAACAGTATTTCCAATGCTAGAGATTGGTGGAGGCATTTCTCCACTACTAGGCGGATTAGCCATTTTATTATTTCTTTTCTTAGGTATGTATTTGTGGATGGTTGTTTTGCCATTTCTCAATAACATACACCAAAATTATTTTTATCAGAGTTTGTAAAACAAGAAAACTTAGCAACGTCCCACCAGGTGTGCCATTTTGTTTGTCGTGGAAATTGGTAAACAACCACTTATCTTCCAAAATGGGTTATTTTGGTGACTTGCAGGATCGATCAGATTGATCCTAGGACATATGCTAAGTTAGTTTGTATGTTTAGTAAATTTAAGTGAAAAAGGGTTGAGAGGATAATTAAGAGTAGAAGCAAGATGCAGGTGAAACTTGATGAAAGTGCAAGTAAAAAGTAAATAGAAAGGGATTGAGAAGAGTTTAAGGATAAAGGTTAAAAATGGATAAAAAGTGCAAGTAAAGGCAAGATAGACTAAATTTGCAGTAATGATAAAGTTTGCAAGGAAATGTAAATGGCAAGGAATGTAAATGAATTGTAAAGACTTTGATTGAAATGAAATATGGTGTTTCAAACGTACATTCTCAATATATTTTCTCTCACAGCGGGTACTTGGATATATTTGAGTGACTTGTACTATATGTTGAACACACAGAATTTTACACAAACTTCCCATATTTATACTAAAACTAAGTAACCGTCGAGCAGTTGCCTCATTCCAGGATGAGGACAAGTGTCCTCTGCATGTGCTTCTACCTCTATCTTCATGCCATATTGCCTTCCTCAACTTCCAAGTGAACTGTCTTTCCCTCCTTTCTTCAGATTCAAAATTACTCGCTTGCTGATATGAGACTCTTTAGGTCAAAGGCCATGGGAACCTCTCAGTCGAAGGCCACGAGGACCCCTTGGTCAAAGAACAACTTTAACTTAGAAAATTCTCTAAGTATTTTCTCCTTCTTAGCAAGGGAGGCTTCGACGCAACCTCTTTGCTATAAGATCTTCTGTCGAAGTGTTTCCAATTTAGATTTGTTCAATCTAATTTTTTAGCCAATAAGACCAATATGTTGTGGGTGTCAAATTTAGGAGCTAACAATGGGTCAGATGAAAAAGAAGATATAAAGTTAAAAATCAACAGTTATATTATATCTTGGATGTACAAGAAAACTCAAGTGCACTTGAATGCCTTAGGGAAGAGCACCATGCCCTAATTTGTCCTCCTAGAGCCACGTGCCAAAAATATTGGTGAAATATATTGTAAAATGTATTTCTCAATGATGAAGTATTGGGGAATAAGCACGTTAAATGTATTTCTCAATGATGGGAAATACATTTAATGTGCTTTTTCCCTGGTACTTCTGCAACTTCCTTATGGCCTTCATGCTTCTCCTTAGATACAACTTTGATGGTTAAATGTTGACCTTCACTTCAAAAGACTTTCTGAGTGCCGAAACACACAATAAGCCTTTGGGCCAACTGTTATAGATCAGTCAAAGGCACAATACAGACGAGACCCAAGTGTTAAGCTCAATGATGCTAAGTCCCTCAAAATTCTCCATTCTATATAAAATGTGCAAGTGAGACTTTTAACTGACTTGAGTGTTTCTGTTTTAATCTTGTAAGTTCATTACACGTCACTGCATGTAAGTTTGTGTCACTGCATCAAGAGTCCATCACCATAAATCAGTCACAATTTTGATTTAGAACGAAAAAATTAGTAAGAATATAGCTTGATGAGAGTTATTATCAGGGGAGAGTATCCAGTGACTTTATGGATGGAACTGCACCCTAACTTCCTCTTTTTATCTCTCAAAAAATTCACTCTCTCACCTCTCTTTTCCCTCTCTTTTTTCTCTGTTTTTCAACTGATTCTCTCCACTTTAAATGCCTAAAATTAAGCAAAGTTGGATAATAAAAAGTTAGAGAATATCATTCCTATTATAAGTGAGTTGTTATGATTTTCATATTATTTAAACATATTTTATTTTTATCATAAACTATAAAAATATTTGCTACATTTCAAAAGTTTACTAAAGTAATTCAATTATTTGTTGGAATATGTAAAGAATCGGAATGTGATGAGATTATGGAAGAATTATTTTGAAATAAAAAAATATATATATAAATAATATTATTTTTTATAAGTAAAATCTAAAATCAAGTCATTAAAAGACAAGTCCATCATATTACCATAATTGTTATTCCCTTTATAAAATATTCCAAAGCAAAAAGGTTTTATTTGTCTCTTTATAAACCCAATCAATTTAATACACTTCTCAACCTTTCCTTGTACTACCACTTCTCACTACCCTTTCAATTTCTTCCTCTTTCCACTTTTACTCTTATCTTTCTCTCTCTCTTTATTTCTATAGCTTCCTCTCTCACTCTTGAAACCCTAGCACTGTAGAAGACGGAGGTGGAGGTATTTTTCTCCAGTCCTACTTATGGCCATTACACATTTTCCACCAATGTTTCTCTTTCTGGGTGCCATCAAAACGTGAAGCATCGGTCACTCCACCATGCAGGACGAAACGAAAACCACCACTTTCAAATCAAAACGGGTATTTCTCATTTCCTTTCATTCTATTGATTTTATTCGTCTTCTCTTGCTCGTCTCTCTTTCTCAAGTTCTAATTTAGATACTTTCCCTTCATTTTACATGCAGATCGGTTTTGAATGATCTAGAAATAAGAGACATAGAAACTATATTAGAGGTATAATAAGACTGCAAGACACTAATTTGAAGAAATAAGACACTAATCTCGAGTTTGTGTTCCTAATCCTTTTTAATCTGATTTTTTTATTTTTAGGGTTTTCATTAAAAAAAACCGTAATGAGTTTTGTTTGTCTATGAAACTCTTATTTTGTTCTGATTTACAGGTAAAGGCATTATATTTATTTGGGACACATCCAGATCTTTTCATTGGGGTTTTTCTATAGTGCAAATGGGCAAGGTAGTCGTAGTGTTATTTTTGTTAGTTTGGTATTCTATTACATGTTAATGTAAGAATTAGAATTTTGTTGATATGTTATTCTCATTCCAGGGTTAAAATATTTCATTTTGACAAGGTTTTTCATCATGTAAAAACTTAAGGTCAATATCAAATTCCATTTTGTTTGTCACCAAATTTAAATAATTTGATTTTAGTAACAAATTTTAATGTGCTTATTATTGTCTGAACATCTGCAAAATGTGGGTTAAACTAATTCTAAGGTCTGCAATGAAAAGGCATAATGTATGGGTTTTCACTTGCAGTTAAGCTTTTCCACTCAACTTTCAACCTCAAAAGATTGGAAAGCACATCAGAGAGTGGTGGGAGTTTTAAATTTAGGATCTGATTTTGATCAAATTTTCATAAGGAATATCACCATCTGTGTTTAGTATTTAATGTTGGATATGACTTTGATCAGGTTTTCATAAAGACACTTACACGTGGTTTATTGTTTCTTGTGTAAGGTGTAGGTTTGTGAGAGAACAAATAAAGTATGTTAGGTGTGTGGACTTTTTTCTACCAAGTCAAGAGTTGGAAGTATCTAAGTCGCACATCCTTTGGGTTCGTATACAGTTTTTCAACAAATAAGATCTTTGTTGTTGATCCATTATTTACAATCTCATAGAATTAAATTTAAACTATTGTCTTCAATTTATCTCTGCTCTCTGTGTTCAATTCAGTGTCTATTGCCATGGGTTGTAACCATAGTACTCTTTATTTGCAGTGGTATTTGAGACATAGGATAGTGAAATTCTTTCTTGGATGAATCAAGATTGCGAAGCGCCTCAAAGTTGTCCATTTTATATAATTGGTGCAAGTGAGACTTTTAACTGACTGGAGTGTTTCAGTTTTAATCTTGTAAGTTCATCACACGTGATCGCATGTAAGTCTGTGTCTCTGCATCAAGAGTCCAACACCATAAATCAGTCACAATTTTGATTTAGAATGAAAAAAATAGTAAGAATGTAGCTTGATGAGATTTATTATCAGGGGAGAGGATCGAATTACTTTTTGGAGGGAACTGCACCCTAACATCATATTTGTATCTCTCTAAAAATCCACTCTCTCACCTCTCTTTTTCCTCTGTTTTTCAAATGACTCTCTCCACATTAAATGCCTAAAATTTCATCATAGATTTTGGTGGTTTTCCAACAAAATTCGCCTAAAGAACTAGAAAACCCTAATTTAGAGAAAGCGGTTAGTGGGTCAGATGAAAAAGTAGATATAAAGTTAAAAATTAACCGTTATATTTCATCTTGAATAAGAAAATTCAAGTGCACTTGAATGTCCAAGGGAAGAGCGCCATGTACTAAGTTGCCCTCCTAGAGCCACGTGCCAAAAGTATCAGTGAAATACATTGAAAAATGTATTTCTCAATAATGGGAAATACATTTAATGTGCCAGTTCCCCGGTACTTCCGTAAATGTCTTATGGCCTTCATGCTTCTCCTTGGAGACGACTTTGATGATATAAGGTCGACCTTGACTTCAAAAGACTTCCTGAGTAACGAAACACACAATAAGCCTTTGGGCTAACTTTTATAGGTCAGTCAAAGGCATAATGCAGACAAGACTCAAGTGTTAAGCTCAATGATGCTAATTCCCTCAAAATTGTCCATTTTATATAATTGTTGTAAGTGATACTTTTAACTTATTTGAGTGTTTCAGTTTTAAATCTTGTAAGTTTATCACATGTTACCGCATGTAAGTCTGCATCACTGCATCAAGAGTACATCACCATAAATCAGTCACAATTTTGATTTAGAACGAAAAAATTAGTAAGAATGTAGCTTGATGAGAGTTATTATCAGGGGAGAGGATCCAATGACTTTGTGGAGGGAACTACATCATAACTTCCTCTCTGCATCTCTCTAAAAATCCACTATCCCACCTCTCTGTTTTCTCTGTTTTTCAACTGAAACTCTCCATATTAAATGTCTAAAATTTCATCATAAGTTTTGGTGGTTTTTTAATAAAATCCGCTTAAAGAACCAGAAAACCCTAATTGAGAGAAAGCGAATAGTGGTTCAGATGAAAAAGAAGATGTAAAGTTAAAAATCAATGGTTATATTATATTTTGGATGTACAAGAAAACTCAAGTGCACTTGAATGTCTTAGGGAAGAGCATCATGCCCTAAGTTGTCCTTCAAGAGACACATGCCAAAAAAAATCGGCGAAATACATTGAAAAATGTATTTCTCGATGATGAAGTATCAGGGAACAAGCATGTTAAATGTATTTCTCAATGATGGGAAATACATTTAATGTGCTTGTTCCTCGGTACTTCTGCAACTGTCTTATGGCCTTCATGCTTCTCCTTGGAGACAAATTTGATGATTAAAGGTTGACCTCCACTTCAAAAGACTTTCTGGGTGACGAAATAAACAATAAGCCTTTAGACCAACTGTTATAGGTCAGTCAAAGGCACAATGCAGACGAGACTCAAGTGTTAAGCTCAATGATGCTAAGTCCCTCAAAATTGTCTGTTTTATATAAAATGTGCAAGTGATACTTTTAACTGACTTGAGTGTTTTTGTTTTAATCTTGTAAGTTCATCGAATGTCACCGCATGTAAGTCTGTGTCACTGAATCAAGAGTCCATCATCATAAATCAGTCACAATTTTGATTTAGAAAGAAAAAATTAGTAAGAATATAGCTTGATGAGAGTTATTATCAGGGGAGAGGATCCAATGACTTTGTGGAGGGAACTGCACCCTAACTTCCTCTTTGTATCTCTCTAAAAATCCACTCTCTCACCTCTCTTTTCCCTCTCTTTTTTCTCTGTTTTTCAACTGATTCTCTCCACTTTAAATGCCTAAAATTAAGCAAAGTTAGATAATAAAAAGTTAGAGAATTTCATTCCTATTATAAGTGGGTTGTTAAGATTTTCATATTATTTAAACATATTTTATTTTTATCATAAACTATAAAAAAATTCTATATTTCAAAAGTTTACTAAAGTAATACAATTATTTGTTGAAATATGTAAAGAATTAGAATGTAATTAGATTATGGAAGAATTACTTTGAACTAAAAAAACTATAAATAATATTATTTTTTATCACCCAAATCTACAATCAAGCCATTAAAGGACAAGTCCAGCATATTACCATAATTGCTCTTCCCTTTATAAAATATTCTAAAGCAAAAAGGTTTTATTTGTCTTTTCATAAATCCAATCAATTTTATACACTTCTTCACCTTTCCCTCTACTGCCACTTCTCACCACCTTTTCAATTACTTCCTCTTTCCACTTTTACTCTTATCTTTCTCTCTCTCTCTATTTATTTCTATAGCTTCCTCTCTCACTCTTGAAACCTAGCGTCGTAGAAGACGGAGGTGGCGGTATTTTGCTTCAATCCTATTTATGGTTGTTGTACCCTAAAATTTACCCTCTTATTTTTCAAAAAAAAAAAAACAACACCCTGGATTCTCAAAGTTCTCTCTTATATACAAATCCAAGCCTTGAGTTATCATTCCTTTCCAAACAAGCCATTTACAAGGGCAAAATGGTCATTTGCAAGCTAAAAAAAGTCAAACTTTGGTTTCTGGATCAAAATCAAAACACAAAAAATCATATTTCATCAAGACATGTTGGAATATGAAGTTTGTTTCATCAAGAAACTCAAAAGTCAAATTTTACCTTGAAAAAGTTAAAATCCAAATGCTTAGAAATTCTCTAAAGTATTTAAGAAAAAATGACACTTCAGAACTTCTGAACCAACCTCCAGGCAGGAGCAGTCAGAAGTTGTAAACTTGGCTCAGCACATAACATTCAGTCTGATTGTGGCTCTTCAGCAGCTACGCCAACTCAGTCAGAAGTTGTAAACTTGGCTCAGCACATAACATTCAGTCAGAATGTGACTCTTCAGCAGCTACGTCAACTCAGTCAGAAGTTGTCAGTAGATTATAAAACATGATGGAAAAAAGTCAGAGAGCTTCTTCAGAACATGCTGGAATCATAAGGTAAGAGGGTCAGAAGAATGGGTGCTACACTGAAGCAGAATCTCTAAGTCCAGAGTTTTCAAAGGCAAATCAAAGAAAGTTACTGGAAAGCCTGGAGATCCCTCAGAACTTGCTGAGACAACAGAATGCCAAGATCAGAACCTGGGTGCATTGTTCCAGACTACGTTGAAATGGAACTTATGGCCTAGATTTAGGCAATGATGCAAATCTCATATTACAAGATTTCTTATTCTTAACCAATCTCATCACTATTTAATGTTCATTAATGCTCACAACCACTTTTGAGCATTTGTCCAAAGGGTCTCTCCACGTGCAGCATAACAACACTCTTGTGCAGATATAGGTATGGGTACATGCGCTACTTTTCGCTCATGGGTGTCACTTTTCCTTAATCCTCGCTTACTAGCCCAACCTAGGCTAAAAGTTGTCAATCATCACAACTTTTTATGAACTTTCTTCAAGAGTAAGTCAACATCTAATGCATGATATTGACGCCACTTAACGTTTTAAAAACCTACAAAGCATTTCCTATAAATAGAACACCTTTGTCCATTGAAAGGAACCGGTCCAACATCAGAAAAATTGCTAGAAGAGAAACAGAAAATTTTAGCAAGAAAACACCTTGAAACTCTGCCAAAATTCCTAGTGTTTCAAGAGCCTTAAACACAACTTTGAACCTCCTGCCTCCAAACTTCATTTGTACCCAAATTGTTTCTTGACTAAAGAACGTCCAAACAGTTTCTGACCACATATACACTCTCCATCCACCCATATAAAGGACCTGTCCAGAATACTATCAGATTTAAGATCAACTCCAGTTCACAGAATTTTCTTCCAACAGCAAGGGGGAAACTAAGCTCTAACTTTGACGCCAGCACTCCTGAGGCCTATTTTGTTATCAGTAATATCAGAACTTCTGAAAATTACTGTGTTCCCAGCAGGGTCAGAACTTCTGACCTTCCCACTAATAGGTTTCTGTTTTGCAGCGCACTGGGGTCATAACTTCTGACCTCCCCACTAACAGGTTTTTGTTTTGCAGCGCACCAGGGTCAGAAGTTCTGACCTATACATTTTCACTAACAGGTTAATATCCTGCAGCAGGCCAGGGTCAGAACTTCTAACTTCCTCTCAGCAGCGCGCTGACCCCTCCTTCTTTCTTTTTTTTTCTTCCCCTAGTTATTTTTCTTTATTTTTCTCGCTGGATTCCCCATTCATAAATTTGTTCCCCCTCCCCCTAAATATTGTAATAGCGTAGGACTTTATATTTTCGCATTTTATCGCTTTCAAGTGTAAATGCTAGTGGTTAGGATATGTATGGCAAGATAAAATCAATGAAATAGAAAATCCTAATTCAACATAAAATCATGCATGCAATCAAACACACTTGCACACACACACCCTTAGGGTTTTTCCACTTGGTTGCCTTACACAAAAATAGCCATGTTACGCATGTAAAGTATCTTGGTAAAACAAACAAAATCAAAAGATCATAATCCCTCGATGACGCTATTCAAAAAGTTGCCTTACAAAAATGATCTTAAAAAACACTAATATACCTTGCAACATTGCTAATCATGGTTATACGATGACCCACGCCCGTACCGTTCACATCCAAAGATAGGGTTGCTTACCAAATCAATGGTAAGACAACAATGTCAAAGGAATAGAAAATGAACAAGACATTTGAGTAGGTAGATGGCTTCTAGTTATTTGCTCTATTTCAAACAAACAATCCTTGCTATTCTCCAAAACTAACACACAAATTTCAAAAACATTTTAAAAACATTGAAAACATTTTCAAAAGACAAACATCTTTGTATACATTCTTACGAACGAGAATCATTACAAAGATTGCCTAAATGAATGGCCTCTTTTACAAGATACTTTCAAAACCACATCAAACACCATTTCAAATAAACCAAAGCAAGTGATCTAAGCAAGTAACTAAGAGCCCACGGAAAACCATCGATGAAAAGGGTGCTAGCACCTTTCCTTTTCATAATCTACCCCTCGAACTCAAGAAAACATCTCAAAGGTACTTCCTGTGCTTTTTCACCTTTCCTTTTGGATAAAAGAAAAGTCGGTGGCGACTCTTGCTAACCGCAACATTTGCGACAAAACGCAAAACCTCAAGTCAGTTCTTCCACCGCATCACAGAACTGGCGACTCTGCTGGGGATTATTATAAAAGTGGGGTTACCTTAGGGTTTAGATCATATTTATTTGCTTTCTTTGTTTGACTTGTTTGCTTTACATTATGGTTCTTTGTTTGGATTTGAATACTCCACCCGGATTTGGGAAACATTATAGGTAAATAGCAATACGTTGTGGAAACTGTGTAGGGTATACCGACATGGTCTAAGCAATAGCTATGTTAGTGTGACATATTTGTGGGTACCGGTAGCCTTTGAGTCAATCAAAGAGAATACGGGGCCGCTAAGTGATGTCATGAAGCACTAATGAACTTCTAGAACCCTTTACTTGACCAACTTGGCCTTTTAGGATGTAGTGAGATGACCGACTTTGGTGCAGTCCGAAGTTGGTAGATACTCGATACTACACTCATTGAGGGTTGGTTTCTTGGGATATTTTGGTCGCCATTAAAGAGGCTTGAGCTGAAAACAATGACCAAGGAAACAATCCAGTGATATTGAGCTCCTTAGAACCCGGTTACTATTTTTAGGACAGGTTGAGCCAACTAAACTTCAAGAGGGTACTCACCTATGAAACCCCATGCAAGCCTAAACTAAGAACTTGCTTGATTTGTTTGTATATGCATGCTTGTACATAACATCATGAACATCATGAACATCATATGCATCCACTAACCACTTCAAGGATTTTGGAGATTCATCTTTGTTCTTGTTTTATAGGATATGGATTCACTTCGCAGGAAAAATATCCAAATCAACCTTGTAAGAATTCCTCCACAACTCAAGGAGCTAGCTTCAAGGATCCATGAGAACTCTCCATTCACTGAGAGACATGTCCGTCTACTCAACTTGGTCACCTCCAACACAGAGGAGGATATGATGAAAGTTCTCTTCCAGTTCTTTGACCCTTTGCATCATTGCTTCACATTTCTTGACTATCAGCTTGTGCCTACTTTGAAGGAATTTTCTCAACTCTTGAGGATTACTATTCTCAATCAACTACCTTTCAACGGTACGGAAATATATCCAAAGCCAGAATAGATTGCTCAAGCCCTGCACTTGCACTCATCTAAGGTCACAACTCATTGGGAAACTAGAAGGGGTGTCAAAGGCTTTTTGGCAAAGTTTATGTTTGAGAAAGCCCAAAGCTGTTGGAATTCCTTAGACTTGCAAGATTTTGAGGAAATTGTAGCTCTTCTAACCTATGGTATGGTCTTGTTCCCCAATCCTGATCAACTCATAGATTTGAGCGCTGTTAAAATCTTCATGTCTCACAACCTGGTGCCTACATTGCTTGGGGATATCTTACACTCTTTTCACACTCGTACAATGAGGAAGAGAGGGGTCCTTATGTGTTGCACTCCTCTCTTGGCAAGATGGTTTATTTCTCATCTTCCCCAATCATTCTTAAAGAATGAGCAAGTTTTGAGGTGGTCACAAAGGTTAATGACGCTCAAACATTCAGGTATTCATTGGTGTTCTTGATCCAAAGAGAATGTTATCATTGTTGACCGTTGTGGGGAATTCCCTAATGTCCCTCTACTTGGCATTAGGGGAGGCATCACCTACAATCCATGCTTAGCTCTAAGACAGTTTGGTTATGCCTGAAGGGATGGCCCATATGATATGCTGATTCAAGGTTTGGTTTTCGACTACGACAACGACGATCAAGGACTTTGCCAGAGATTCATCCGAGCTTGGAGGATGCTAAACAAGGTGGATAGCAAGACTTTGGGACACAAGAATTCCATCCCTCTTGAGCCTTACCTCAAGTGGGTACGAACCCGCGCTCAAAGTCTTGATGCGTTATTCTTCCATTCTCCCAGTGATTATTGAGCCTGTTAAGGAGGGAGAAGTTCCATACACTATCTTACATCCTGACATGCCTACATCACTCGAAGACCTACAAAGGAATTGGATACAGCTCAAGGGAGAGCGTGATACTTCCGAAGCCCAATTTTACGCAAGCCTGAAGAAGGTTTTGGAACTCACTCGACTACTTCATGAGGAGCAGACTCTAAATACCTACATTGCACCAAAGAGGATGTGCAATGTCTTTTTATTTTAGAATTTTGTATTATTTTGCCCAAGGGGCATTGATGTACTCAAATTCTATCTTATTAATATAACGTGTGTTTCTGTTTTGTTTGAAACAAATTTGAATTTTTAAATCCTTGAAAACATTGCATGAATACATATCATTCATCATAAACATAAACAAGTTTTTGCAACAAGTTTCCTCATCCCTCTACTGTTTATTTCAGTAAGATGGATCTTGAACAGATGGTCAAAGACCTTCAAGCTAAAAACACACAATTTCAACAGTTACTCATGACCTTATCTAAGGGGCAAGAGGAGATGAAGACTCTGCTAGCAAAAGAGAAAAAGAAGAAAGAGAAGAAACCAACTGGTGTGGTAATCATGGGCAGAAGGTTTCAGGGACAAGCCAGAAGGACCTTAGATTTTCCAGCAACAATTGATAAAGGGGAAAGAAAAGGAAAAGAAACGGCAGTTCCGTCAGACTTTGAAGAAGAGGAGGAAGAGGAAGACTACTCTGAAGAACAATACCCTCTGGCTGACGATAAGTACAAACACCTGGAAGAGCGTTTAACCGCTATGGAAATACAGAGGGTACCGGGTTTAGATTTTTAAGAATTGGGGTTAGTGTCAGGAATTGTGATCCCACCAAAGTTTAAAGTGCCCCTATTTGCAAAATATGATGGAGTGTCAGGAATTGTGATCCCACCAAAGTTTAAAGTGCCCCTATTTGCAAAATATGATGGAGTGTCGTGTCCTAAAATGCACCTCCGATCATATGTCAGAAAGATTCAGCCACACTCTGCCGACAAAGACTTGTGGGTCCACTTTTTCCAAGACAGTTTATCAGGGACGCAACTAGATTGGTTTTACCAATTGGAAAGAGCCGACGTCCACAATTGGGAAGACCTGGCCGCAGCTTTCTATAAACAATACCAGTACAATGCCGATTTGGCGCCTACCCATACTCAACTTCAGAGTATGGTTATGGTTTCAAATGAGGGCTTCAAAGATTATGCGTAAAAGTGGAGAGATCTAGCCGGAAGAGTGCAACCCCCTCTGTCTGAAAGGGAGTTAGTGGACATGTTCTTGGGAACTCTATCGGTCCCTTTCTTCAATCATCTGATTGGGAGTTCCTCTGCAGGGTTTACTGAATTGATATTAATCGGCGAGAGGGTGGAAGCTGGTATAAGAAGTGGGAATATTCATAAAGATTTGTCTGCCTCTACAGCTGTGAAAAAACCCTTCACTGGGAGGAAGGAAGTATCTGTTGTTTATTCACAAAGGAATCAAGGAAGAACTGAACACCGACCAGTGGTGGGGGACGTTATGATCCCAAAGCCCGCATCTGACCAGCCTAGAAATAACCAGCCAAGGGTGGAAAGGCCAGTCCGGCAATTCACCAGGATTAACATGACTCTAGCCCAGGTTCTACCATATCTTATGAAATTGAATCTAGCAACTTTAAAAGAGGCCCCGAAGAATCCCAATACTACGTCCCCTCATTATCATCCAAATGCCAGATGCGCATACCATTCTGAAAGTCCAGGGCACGACACTAACAACTGTTGGGCTCTGAAGAACAAAATTCAAGACCTTATTGATGCAAAGGAGGTTGAGTTTGATGCACCTGAGAAACCAAATGTTATTTCCGCTTCGATGCCTAGGCATGGTCACAATGCCAATGCTGTCGAGGAAGATTTATTTGTTGCCACAATGGATGAACTTTTGACTCTGCTCCCGATCATTAAGATGATTTTGTTAAAAGCTGGTGTATTCCTAGGATGTAAGGAAGACTGTCATCATTTCTTATCCTCACCCTCTGATTGCCCTCTGTTGAAGACAGGTATCCAACGCCTGATTGATAACCAAGAAATTCTGTTTGAGAATGCTCCAGTTTTACCCGTTCCTATTAAAGACATTTCAATCATAACCATCTCCGCCAATCCTTCCAGGGTACCTAAAAGACCCGTTAGGATTACACCTGCTCCAAAAACTACTCCACTTAAGATCACAATGCCCGGGCCGGTCCCGTACAAGTCAGATAAAACAGTACCATGGAATTATGGTGGAGAAATCTACTACCATGGTATCAAACAAGATAAACTGACTGCCGAAGAAGAGAGCTCCGAAGAAGCAAATTCCGACATTAGCAATATTGCCGGAACTAGCAAGATTACCCGCAGTGGTAGAATCTTCTCTCCAGAGATTGCCCCTCCAAAGGTAGTTTTTGGACTCGTGGTCGTTCCAAAGATTACCTCTGCACCAGTGATTATATCTGCAAGCATACTTACCGACAAAGACAACATAATCCCTATCCCTACCAATACTTCCACTGCTGAGAATAAAGGAAAAAGCATTCAAGAAGAGTCTGTCCGGACGAAGGCTCAATCACTAGCTATCCCGGAAACATCCAAGAAGGAAATGGAAGAAATCCTGAGGATAATAAAGAAGAGTGATTATGATGTGGTTGAACAGTTGGGGCAAACCCCCTCCAAGATCTCCATGCTGGCATTGTTGCTGTGCTCTGAGGCACATGCGAAAGCTTTGGTAAAATTTCTGAAGACGGCTCATGTGCCACAAGAGACGTCTGTTGACCAAATCCAAGATTGTGTGGCCAGTTTGACAGCTGATAACGGCCTGGGTTTCTCTGATGCTGATTTGACACCCAGAGGGAGAAAGCACAACGAGGCATTACATGTCTCTGTGGAGTGTAGAGGAACAACCCTAGCCCATGTCTTGGTTGACACTGGTTCATCTTTGAACTACTTACCAAAGAAAGCTCTTGACATATTGAATTGCAGAGGGCTGACATTAAAACCCAGTAACATAGTGGTGAGAGCATTTGATGGTTCGAAGAGGATGGTCCACGGGGAGGTGGACATCCCAATAAAGGTGGGAACTCAGATTTTCAACTCAACCTTCTACGTGATGGATATCCGTCCCTCTTACTCTTGTCTGTTAGGATGGCCTTGGATCCACAATGTCGGTGCTGTCACCTCCACATTACACCAGATGTTGAAATACCCGGTCCAAGGAAAGATCATAACTGTCCATGGAGAGGAGGAGTACATGATTAGTCATCTGAATTCTTTCCGATATGTGGAGTTGGATGGCGAGTTCATTGAAACCCCTTTCCAACATTTTGAAGAAGTCTCTCAAGAGGTAGCGGAAACCAAGGCAGTATCGTCGATTCCCAAGATCACAAGACCTCCGCTCCAGATGTCATCACTAAAGGACGCAAAGGCAGTAATAGAGGAGGGTGGATGCACCATCTGGGGGCAGCTTCTAGACATTCTGTATAAATCAGACAAGTTTGGCTTGGGGTTTACTTCAACTGCTCAGAAGGTTGTGCGCCACGCCCGTGCCGGAGAACCACCTGTGAAGATTAGCAACCAAGGGGTCAATGCAGTAGAAGACAATGAAGAGGATGGAAGCTTGGAAGATTGGATATTTCCTACTGTCAACAGAGGACTTCACAACTGGGAAGCCAGAGACTTTGTCCCAATAACTTTCATCTCTCAGTAATTTATCTTTTACATTTCTGTTAGACTTGTAATATTCACGAACAATTCACACTTTAAAAACCTTGTGTCTTGCCCGAGGCACAATGGTCCATTTGTAAGGGTTTTTATTTCATCTTTATATGACATTCAATGAATCATGGACGCTTTTTCACATATAAACCTTTTGTGCTCATTATTTTTCTTTTACATTTTATTGGTTAAAGATGACTATACCCTTACACACACCCACACTCACAAATGCAGGTACCCCTCCATCCTGAATCCCATGGGTAATGATACGGCTATAGCCTTCAGTGACTCTGAAGATCTGATCTACCAAGATGAATACGAAGGTGAGGAAGATTGTGAGGTACCAGGGGAATTGGCCAGACTACTACAACAAGAGGAAAGAGCTATCCAGCCTCATGAGGAGCTGTTGGATACGACCAACTTGGGTACCGAGGAAGATAAAAAGGAAATCAAAGTGGGTGCCAATTTAGAGCCGAGTGTCAAGAAATGCCTAATTCAGCTATTGCATGATTATGTTGAGATCTTTGCCTGGTCATACGAAGACATGTCGGGACTTGATACAGACATTGTGGTACATCGTCTACCCACAAGAGAAGACTGTCCGTCAGTGAAACAAAAATTCCGCCGCATGAGACCTGACATGTCGGAGAAGATCAAAGCGGAAGTTATGAAACAATTCAATGTCGGGTTCTTGGTTGTTACTTCTTATCCTCAATGGGTGGCCAACATTGTTCCCGTGCCTAAAAAGGACGGTAAAGTACGGATGTGCGTGGATTATAGAGATTTAAATAGGGCCATCCCTAAAAATGATTTTCCACTTCCACACATCGACATTCTGGTTGATAATACGGCCCTACACAAAGTATTTTCCTTCATGGAAGGATTCTCAGGATATAACCAGATCAAAATGGCACCTGAGGACATGGAGAAAACTACATTTGTCACGCAGTGGGGCACGTTCTGCTACAAAGTGATGCCATTCGGACTGAAGAATGTTGGGGCAACCTATCAACACGCCATGGTAGCTTTGTTTCATGATATGATACATCATGAGATAGAGGTTTACGTAGATGACATGACAGCCCGATCACAAACTGAGGAGGAGCACCTCGATCACTTGCAAAAGTTGTTTGTAAGGTTGAAGGAGTACAAGCTGAGATTAAATCCAAACAAGTGCACATTCGGAGTCCGGTCCGGCAAACTTTTAGGTTTCATTATCAGCAACAAAGGAATCGAGGTTGATCCTGCCAAGGTTAAAGCAATACAGGAAATGCCTGCTCCTCGCACTGAGAAGGAAGTCAGAGGATTCTTGGGACGCCTGAACTATATTGCCAGATTCATTTCTCACCTAACATCTACTTGTGAACCAATCTTCAAACTGTTGAAGAAAGATCAAGTAGTCAGATGGAATGATGAATGTCAGATTGCTTTTGACAAAATCAAAGAGTATTTACAAGAGCCTCCTGTCTTGATGTCACCAGTCGAGGGAAGACCACTAACCATGTATCTGACCGTTTTAGAGAACTCAATGGGGTGTGTATTGGGGCAGCATGACGAGTCTGGCCGAAAAGAGCACGCTATTTATTACCTGAGCAAAAAGTTTACCGACTGTGAAACCAGATATTCACTGCTCGAGAAAACTTGTTGCGCCCTGGTATGGGCTGCTCGTCGGCTAAGACAGTATATGTTGACTCATACCACTTTGCTGATATCTAACATGGATCCGATAAAGTACATCTTTGAGAAGCCTGCTCTGTCTGGGAGGATAGCTAGATGGCAGATGATCCTAACAGAATATGATATACAGTACACTACCCAAAAATCTATAAAGGGAAGTGTGCTAGCTGATCATCTTGCCCATCAAGCTGTAGAAGATTATCAGTCCATGAAGTTTGAATTCCCGGACGAGGACATCATGACATTAGACAATTGTGAAGAAATCAGATCATATGATGGACCTAGACAAAGATCCCGATGGACCCTGTTCTTTGATGGGGCATCCAATGCACTTGGTAATGGTATCGGCGTTGTACCCATATCTCTGGAAGGGTGCCATACTCCCTTTACTGCCAGACTTTTCTTCAACTGTACGAACAACATGGCAGAATATAAAGCATGCATCTTTGGTCTCAAGGCTGCCATAGACTTGGGAATCAAATCTTTAGATGTGTTTGGAGATTCAGCTTTGGTCATCAGTTAGATCAAAGGAGAATGGGACACTAGCATCCAAACCTTATCCCTTACAAAGAACATGTTTTGACATTGTTACCACATTTCGAGCAGATTACCTTCGAGCATTTCCCGCGAGAAGAAAATCAGCTAGCAGATGCTCTAGCCACAATGTCATCTATGTTTAAACTTAATTGGGATAAGGAGGCTCCCCAGATCACCATTGAACGAATGGATGAACCAGCACACTGTCACGAGATTAATACTGAAGAAGTAGTGGACCAGCCTTGGTTTCATGAAGTCAAAAGGTATCTCGAGGCTCAAGAATATCCGGAAGGAGCTTCAATCAATGATAAAAAGTTCTTAAGGAGATTCTCTGCTAAGTTCTTCCTAAGTAATGGCATCCTGTACAAACGTAATCATGATTCTATTCTGCTCCGTTGTGTGGATAAGATTGAAGCTGAAAAGATCATGGCTGAATTACATGAAGGTACCTTTGGCACTCACTCTAGTGGGCATACGATGGCGAAGAAAATTCTACGGGCAGATTATTATTGGTCTACCATGGAAGCAGACTGCTATCAACACTCCCGGACCTATCATAAGTGTCAAATATATGCGGACAAGGTGCACGTGCCTCTGGTTCCTCTAAATGTCTTAACAGCTCCTTGGCCCTTTGCTATGTGGGGAATTGATATGATCGGGGAGATCAAGCCTACAGCCTCCAATGGACACCGCTTCATTCTAGTGGTCATTGACTATTTCACAAAGTGGGTCGAAGCAGCTTCCTTCGCATCCGTTACTAAGAATGTTGTTGCCCGCTTCATCAAACAGAATCTTATTTGCCGATACGGTATCCCAGAAAGGATCATCACTGATAACGGTACAAACCTTAATAATACTATGATCACCGCCTTGTGCGAGCAGTTCAAGATTCAACATCACAATTCATCCCCCTATCGACCAAAGATGAATGGTGCAGTCGAAGCTGCTAATAAAAACATTAAAAAGATCATACAGAAGATGACAGTCACCTACAAGGACTGGCATGAAATGCTACCGTTTACTCTCCACGGGTACCGTACCACGGCTCGCACATCAACTGGGGAAACACCCTATTCTTTGGTTTATGGCATGGAGGTTGTCTTGCCTATTGAAGTTCAAATCCCCTCTTTGAGAATTATGAAGGATGCAGGTTTGAGTGAGGACGATTGGATCCAGACCCGGCTTGATCAACTGAACTTAATCGATGAAAAGAGACTTACTGTTGTTTTCCATGGTCAGATGTATCAAAAACGGATGATCAAGGCTTTCAACAAGAAAGTCAGACGCCAAGTATATCAAGTTGGAGATCTGGTGATCAAGCGCATCATCTTGCCACAAAGTGATCTCGGGGGCAAATGGACTCCTACCTATGAAGGATCATTTGTAATCAAGAACATCTTCTCCGGTGGGGCAATGATCTTAACCACCATGGACGGTGACGATTTTCCACACCCTGCGAACGCAGACATAGTCAAAAGATACTACGCATAAGAGACCCGCTAGGTTGACACACCTAGGCAAAACAAGGGCATCCCGGTGAACCAAAAGGTTCGGACAAAAATTAGGGATGAAATTAAAAAAATCTGTACACCCGGAAATTGAAAACCCGAAAGGGAGACTTGGACAAAAAGGGGTTTCCCGGTGGATTGAAAACCCGAAAGGGCGGTCCAGGCAAAAGTTATGGAATTAAAGCGTATGACTATGTCTCGTCGAATCACTTTGAGGATAATATCTTCACTAATAAACTCGGAGCTTCTGATCAATTCAATCATCTTCGGACATAGCAACAAATAGACAAGATATTCGGAGATACGGAGGCTATAGCAGAATGGGAACCCCGTAGGATTATCACACATAGCTATCTTTCTTTGTATAAATTTTTCTTATTTTTATGACGCCATCCTCTTACTAGGATGTTTGTCTCCTTTGTACAAAATACTTATTCAAAGTGAATACAAAGATATATCTTTAAAGTACAGAAAACTATTTGTCCTTTTCTTTTACACTTGTGTTTTATTTGCAAAAACGTCCAATGATTCATTAATGAACATATGCATTTGAACATAATTACTGTTTACAAATAAACAAAATGGAAAAGAATAATTAGTGACAGGTTGAAAGAATAGGAAAATGTCTTTAGGCTATTCCATGAGCAATCCCTATAGTACATCATTAAAATCCCCAGCGGAGCTGAAACTTCAAACTATTAATCCACAGTGGAAACCATCCAGTTTCTCCAAAATTCCCCAGCAAGTTGTCGTGGAGCCTGAAAACCAACCGGACAACAGCTAACTTCTGTTTCTCCCTAACCTAGGATAACTCCCCGGTAGAGTGGCAGATGACCGAAACTCTTGAATTTTTTCCCAAACAGGAATAAGATTTTCCCCACAAAGTTTTCAATACTCCCCGACGGAACAAAGACTCCCATTTATTAATCCCCAGTAGAAGTCATCAAAATTCTCTGGATTCCTCAAGCAGATTACTCAAGAAGTATATGGCATTGCTCGCAACAGATTTTTTATCAATTACTCCAACTTCAAAACATGAAGAATCCACATATCCTCAGCAGCAGTCAAGGATTTATTTTCCTCAATAATATAGTGAATCAGCTTACATGCGCATACATTACATCCACATATCATAAACATTGATAAAACACATATGTTGCATCATACATTTCATGTAACATAATCCTATGTTCCGGCTAACATTTTATCCTTTTCAAGATAAGATTAACAGCTACTGTTAAACAATGTGCAATCAGATACAGTTCAGAAACGCTCCAGACGCGGTTGCCATTTTGTTACTCATTCAGAGTTCAGCTATCAGATACAGTTCAGATACGCTCCAGACTCAGATGCCATCCTGATACTCATTCAGATTCATCTTTCAGAAACAGTCCAGATACGCTCCAGACACGGAAGCCATTCTGGTACTCATTCAGATTTCAACTCCTGATACAGTTCAGATACGCTCCAGACACAGAAGCCATTCTGATATTCATTCAGATTTTAACTCCTGATACAGTTCAGATACGCTCCAGACCCGGAAGCCATTCTGATATTCATTCAGATCTCAAGTCCTGATACAATTCAAATATGCTCCAGACTCGGAAGCCATTCTGATACTCACTCAAAGACGCCTTTAGATACGCTCCAGACACAGACGTCATTCTAATATTCATTCAGATTTCAACTCCTGATATAGTTCAGATAGCTCCAGTTCCGAAAGCCATTCTGATACTCACTCAAAGACGCCTTTAGATACGCTCCAGACACGGACGCCATTCTAATGTTCAAACATACAAGCTACATCTCAACAAGCATCCTCGGATGGCATCCACAAGCACATACCCAACAAGATCTTATTACCTCTCCAAATGGCATCTTTAAGCCCATTCCTCCTATTGACGCCGAGCGCAAATTTTTGGGCACTCTAGTGTCCAATCATCTTCCACCTTCGAGTCGTGAATGGCGAACCTCGCCAATCTAACTCCTCAGGCTAAAGAAGATTGAACAGAGGCAGCTGTTGTACCCCAAAATTTACCCAATCATTTTTCAAAAAAAAAAAAACACCCTAGATTCTCAAAGTTCTCTCTTATATACAAATCCAAGCCTTGAGTTTTCATTCCTTTCCAAACAAGCCATTTACAAGGGCAAAATGGTCATTTGCAAGCTAAAAAAAGTCAAACTTTGGTTTCTGGATCAAAATCAAAACACAAAAACTCATATTTCATCAAGACATGTTGGAATATGAAGTTTGTTTCATCGAGAAACTCAAAAGTCAAATTTTACCTTTAAAATGTTAAAATCCAAATGCTTAGAATTTCTCTAAAGTATTTAAGGAAAAATGACACTTCAGAACTTCTGAACCAACCTCCAGGTAGGAGCAGTCAGAAGTTGTAAACTTGGCTCAGCACATAACATTCAGACAGAATCTGGCTCTTCAGCAGCTACGCCAACTCAGTCAGAAGATGTAAACTTGGCTCAGCATATAACATTTAGTCAGAATGTGACTCTTCAGCAGCTACGTCAACTCAGTCAGAAGTTGTCAGAAGATTATAAAACATGATGGAAAAAAGTCAGAGAGCTTCTTCAGAACATGCTTGAATCATAAGGTAAGAGGGTTAGAAGAATGGGTGCTACACTAAAGCAGAATCTCTAAGTCCAGAGTTTTCAGAGGCAAATCAAAGAAAGTTACAAGAAAGTCTGGAGATCCCTCAGAACTTGCTGAGACAACAGAATGCCAAGATCAGAACCTGGGTGCATTGTTCCAGACTATGTTGAAATGGAACTTCTGGCCTAGATTTAGGCAATGATGCAAATCTCATATTACAAGATTTCTTATTCTTAACCAATCTCATCACCATTTAATGCTCATTAATGCTCACAACCACTTTTGAGCATTTTTCCAAAGGGTCTCTCCATGTGCAGCATAACAACGCTCTTGTGCAGATATAGGTATGGGTACATGCGCTACTTTTCAATCATGGGTGTCACTTTTCCTTAATCCTCGTTTACTAGCCCAGCCTAGGCTAAAAGCTGTCAATCATCACAACTTTTTATGAACTTTCTTCAAGAGTAAGTCAACATCTAATGCATGATATTGACGCCACTTAACATTTTAAAAACCTACAAAGCATTGCCTATAAATAGAACACCTTTGTCCATTTAAAGGAACCGGTCCAACATCAGAAAAATTTCTAGAAGAGAAACAGACAATTTTAGCAAGAAAACACCTTGAAACTCTGCCAAAATTCCTAGTGTTTCAAGAGCCTTAAACACAACTTTGAACCTCCTACCTCCAAACTTCATTTGTACCCAAATTGTTTCTTGACTAAAGAACGTCCAAACAGTTTCTGACCACATATACACTCTCCATCCACCCATACAAAGGACCTGTCCAGAATACTATCAGAGTTAAGATCAACTCCAGTTCACAGAATTTTCTTCCAACAGCAAGGGGAAACCAAGCTCTGACTTTGACGCCAGCACTCCCGAGGCCTATTTTGTTTTCAATAATATCAGAACTTCTGAAAATTACTGTGTTCCCAGCAGGGTCAGAACTTCTGACCTTCCCACTAACAGGTTTCTGTTTTGCAGCGCACTGGGGTCAGAACTTTTGACCTCCCCACTAACAGGTTTCTGTTTTGCAGCACACCAGGGTCAGAAGTTCTGACCTATACATTTTCACTAACAGGTTGATATCCTGCAGCAGGCCAGGGTCAGAACTTCTGACTTCCTCTCAGCAGCGCGCTGACCCCTCCTTCTTTCTTTTTTTTTCTTCTCCTTGTTATTTTTCTTTATTTTTCTCACTGGATTCCCCATTCATAAATTTGTACCCCCACCCCCTAAATATTGTAATAGCGTAGGACTTTATATTTCCGCATTTTATCGATTTCAAGTGTAAATGCTAGTGGTTAGGATATGTATGGTAAGATAAAATCAATGAAATAGAAAATCCTAATTCAAGATAAAATCATGCATGCAATCAAACACACTTGCACACACACACCCTTAGGGTTTTTCCACTTGGTTGCCTTACACAAAAATAGCCATGTTACGCATGTAAAGTATCTCGGTAAAACAAACAAAATCAAAAGATCATAGTCCCTCGATGACGTTATTCAAAAAGTTGCCTTACAAAAATGATCTTAAAAAACACTAAGATACCTTGCAACATTGCTAATCATGGTTATACAATAACCCACGCCCGTCTCGTTCACATCCAAAGATAGGGTTGCTTACCAAATCAATGGTAATACAACAATGTCAAAGGAATAGAAAATGAACAAGAAAGACATTTGAGTATGTAGATGGCTTCTAGTTATTTTCTCTATTTCAAACAAACAATCCTTTATATTCTCCAAAGCTAACACACACATTTCAAAAACATCTTACAAACATTGAAAACATTTTCAAAAGACAAACATCTTTATATACATTCTTACGAACGAGAATCATTACAAAGATTGCCTAAACGAATGGCCTCTTTTACAAAATACTTTCAAAAACACATCAAACACCATTTCAAACAAACCAAAGCAAGTAACTAAGAGCTCATGGAAAACTATGGATGAAAAGGGTGCTGGCACCTTCCCTTTTCATAATCTACCCCCCAAACTCAAGAAAACATCTCAAAGGTCTTTCCTGTGCTTTTTCACCATTCCTTTTGGATAAAAGAAAAGTCGGTGGTGACTCTTGCTAACCGCAACATTTGCGACAAAACGCAAAACCTCAAGTCAATTCTCCCACCGCATCACAATGGCCATCACACAGTTGTCGCCAATGTTTCTCTTTTGGTCGCCATCAAAACGTGAAGCACCGGTCACTCTGCCGCGCAGGACCAAATGACAACCACCACTTTCAGATCGAACACAAGTATTTCTCTTTTCCTTTCACTCTATTGATTTTGTTCATCTTCTCTTGCTCGTCTCTCTTTCTATGGTTTTACTTTAGATACTTTCTCTTTATTTTACATGTAGATCTATTTTGAAGGATCTGGAAATAAGAGACATATAAACTATATTAAAGGTATAATAAGACTGCAAGACACTAATTTGAAGAAATAAAACACTAATTTTGGGTTTGTATTCCTAATCATTTTTAATCTAATTTTTTTATTTTTAGGGTTTTCATCAAAAAAACCATAATGAGTATTGTTTTTCTATGAAACTCTTATTTTGTTCTGATTTACAGGTAAAAGCATTATATTTATTCGGGACACATCTAGATCTTTTCATTCAAGGTTTTTCTATAGTGCAAATGGGCAAGGTAGTATTAGTGTTATTTTTGTTAGTTTGGTATTCTATTACATGTTAATGTAAGAATTAGAATTTTGTTGCTATGTTATTCTCATTCCAAGGTAAAAATATTTCATTTTGATGAGGTTTTTCATCATGTAAAAACTTAAGGTCAATATCAAAATCCATTTTGTTGTGTCACCAAATTTAAATAATTTGATTTTAGTAATAAATTTTAACGTGTTTATCATTGTCTGAACATCTGCAAAATGTGGGTTAAACTAATTCTAAGGTATGCAATCTAAAGGCATAATGTATGGATTTTCACTTGCAATTAAGCTTTTCCACACTCAACTTTCACCCTCAAAAAATTGGAAAGCACATTAGAGAGTGGTGGGAGTTTTAAATTTAGGATCTGATTTTGATCATATTTTCATAAGGAATATCACCGTATGTGTTTAGTATTTAATGTAGGATATGACTTTGATCAGGTTTTCATAAAGATACTTACATATGATTTATTGTTTCTCGTGTAAGGTGTAGGTTTGTGAGAGAACAAATAAAGTACGTTAGGTGTGTGGACTTTTTACTACCAAGTCAAGAGTTAGGAGTATCTAAGTTGTGCATCCTTTGAGTTCGTATACAGTTTATCACCAAATAAGATCATTGTTGTTGATCCATTATTTACAATCTCATATAATTAAATTGAAACTACTTTCTTCAATTGATCTCTTCTCTCTGTGTTCAATTCAGTGCCTATTTTCATGGGTTGTAACCATAGTACTCTTTATTTGCAGTGGTATTTGAGACATAGGATAGTGAAATTCCTTCTTGGATGAATCAAGATTGTTATTGACAAGGATTGAGACTTGGATATCACAAATGAGACACAACCTAAACAAACATGGATAAACATTTGCTGCAGGAACGAAAATGAGAGACCAAAATAAAGTGTTTTGAATTTTGATTTTGATAGTAGATAATAAATATTTGATGTTTGTTTAACAGTTTTCAAGGGAACTTATTACGTCGACTACGCTTTCTTCCGCATTAGTTCTCTCTCCCGAATACGCTTCTTTAGGGCGGTACTTGGATGATCTACTTGCCATCCTCCAATCTCAAAGGAAGTAGATTGAAAAAACCAGCTATGTGTATTTTTAACCACCCAATTATGCCTTGTGAATCTAATACCGCCTCTGATTTGTTTATCAGAAGTTGATATTCCTTTGTGCTTCAGTATATCCTTGTCAAGTTGTCATGTTAGCACCCATTGCTTTTGTTATAATTTGTAAAATTATCAGTAGCTTTTATTATTTTGTTATGCATGCAGCTAATAAGAGTAAAAGAATGTTGTTTTTGTCCATGACCTATTTGCCTATTACCTACCACATGTATGTCCTAAAGAATTGTACCTAAGTTTTGTTCTTTTGAAATCTTGGTCTATTGATGGACATTATGTGTTAAATTGTAATTCATAGTGTTGAAAAGATTAGATTTGTTTAGATTTAAATATATTTGATTTAAGTCTATAATATATTAGATTTGATTTAGTAACAAAATATATATTTTGGGCTTTGGGCTTAGGGTGTAAGCTCAGTTATAAATAGAGGGAGTAACCCCTATTTTTTGTAAGCAAGTCAATTAAGTTGTATTCACAGAATTTGCAGTTGCAAGGGAATAACAAAGTTTTCCACAGTTTGTGGGTAGGGAGAAACTCTATAGAAAATAATTGCCTTCTTTCTTTTCTTTTTCGTTCTCATAATGCATTGTCATTGTGGTAGAAATTCATCATAGATATTTGGTGGATTTCTAACATCTGATATAAGAGCTTTGTTTCGATTCAAGGGAAGTATCAATCAAGAACGATTGAAGAATTCACGATGACAAGTTATGGGAATGCAAACTATCCAGCAACGCTACCAATTCTGAAAGTTGGCAACTATGAGAATTGGTGCAAACAGATGAAAGTCTTATTCAGGTGTCAAGCATTTTGGGATCTTATAAAAGATGGAGTCGAAGTGCTTGGAGAAAACGCTTCAGAAGAAGAAAAGAAGAAATACACAGAATCTGAGAAGTTGAGTTATAAAGCATTATTTATAATTCATCAATGTGTCAGCCCAGACAATTTCGAAAAGGTTAGTGATTCAGAAACTGCAAAATAAGCTTGGTAAATCCCTGAGAAGTCTTTTGGAGGCGCTGGGAAAGTGAAAGAAGTGAGGTTACAAACTCACAAAGGACGCACAAACTGCTTCCGATGGAAGACAGTGAAAGCATATCTGATTTCTTCACTAGAGTTACAAAACTAGTAAATCAAATCAAGATATGTGGAGAAACATTAAAAACAAGAGTTATTGTTTCAAAGATTTTAAGATCTTTGGCCCCTAAGTTCGACCACATAGTGGTAGCGATAGAAGAGGGGAAAGACTTGTCGAAATTGACAAAGGAAGAGCTTCAAGGGACGCTTGAATCTCATGAACAAATAATGAATGAAAGAGCTGCATGCAAATCAAAGAGTGATGTGGCCTTGCAGGCACATTCAGAAAAAGAAACCAAAGGCAAAGGAAAGTGTTTCGGTAGAGGTAGAGGTGGCTACAAATAATCGAATGGTAGAGGAAACCAGATCGAAGGAAACGTGTCGAATCAAATAAGGCCATACCAAGGCAACCAAAGAGGTGGTGTTGCAAATAGAGGAAGAGGTGGTGGTTGAAAACCTGATAAGAGTCACATTCAATGTTACAATTGTCAGAAGTATGGATACTATTCGAGTGATTGTCCAGAAAAATGAAAGAATCAAGAAAGTGATGCAAAGATTGCAAAACATGAAGAAGAAGAGATGATGTTGATGGTCACAACAAGAGATGAAGATAAATTCAAGGATAGATGGTATTTGGATTCAGGATGTTCATCACATATGTCTGGAAGGAAAGACTGGTTTGTCAATATAAAACCCTCAATGAAAAATATGGTAAAATTTGAAAATGAAAATACCCTAGCAGCTGAAGGTATTGGTGATGTTATGATTATGAGGAAAGATGGCAAGAGGTCAGTAATTTCCAATGTATTGTACATACCAGGCATGAAGAGAATTTTTTTCAGTATAGGGCAGTTGCTCGAAAAGAATTATAAAGTGTCAATTGAAGATAAGATGATGAGAGTCGTTGATGCAAATGGGAGATTAATCTTGAAGGCTCATATGTCTCAGAATTGAACCTTCAAGATTGAACTAAATATGATGGAGCACAAGTGCCTTTTGACTGCAGCTAGCAGAGATGAATGGATATGGCATTATAGACTAGGCCATCTCAACTTCAGAGACATCAGATATTTGAAGAGAAAAAATATGGTTTCAGGATTGCCTGAAATCGACATTCCAAACGAGGCATGTGAGGAATGTGTGCAGGCGAAGCAACACAAGAATAACTTCAGCAAGGATGCAGGAAGCAAATCGAAGGCTATTCTTGAAGTCATATACTTTGATGTATGTGGACCAATCCAGGTGGATTCGATGGGAGGTAAAAAACACTTTGTTACATTCATAGATAATTTCAGTCGAAAGCTATGGACTTACCTGATCAAGAAGAAAAGTGAAGTGATCGAAGTATTTTCCAAGTTTAAGTATATGGTCGAAAGACAAAGTGGTCGAAAGCTCAAAGTTTTGAGAACTGATGATGGTGGAGAATATGTGTCGAAATACTTCGACAGGCTATGTGAAAAGGAAGGGATTATGCATGAGGTGGTGCCACCCTATACTCCACAACAAAATGGAATTGCAGAAAGGAAGAATCGAACCAACATGAATATGGTGAGAAGTATGTTGAAAGGCAAGAATTTACCTAAAGAGTTTTGGGGTGAAGTTGTTTCGACTGCAACATACATTTTGAACAGGTGTCCTACAAAGAAGCTAGAAGGAATTACTCCATGTGATACGGTGGGAGAACTGACTTGAGGTTTTGCGTTTGTTTTCGCAAATGTTTCGGTTGAGCAAGAGTCGCCACCGACTTTTTATTTTATCCTAAGGAAAGGTTAAAAAGCACAGCAAAAAACCTTTTGAGATGTTTTCTTGGGTTCGGGGAGTAGATTATAGAAAGGGAAGGTATTAGCACTCTTTCTATCCATGGTTATCCATGGGCTCTTAGTTACTTGCTTAGATCACTTGCCTTTTGTTTTTAATTGTTTTAAATGGTGCTTGTGTGTGTGTGTGGGTTTGAAAATGTTTTGAAAAGAGGCCAATGTGGTGGCAACCTTTGTAATGATCCATGTGGGGATGTATACAAAGATGTACGTCTTTTGAAAAGGTTTTCATTTGTTTTTGAAAGTGTAGTGATGTGTGGTTTTTTTGAAATAGGCAAGTGTTTTAGTTCGCAAGATTGATTCAAGTAACTAAGAGGTTCTCTACTCCTAAATTTCTCAAAAGATTATTGCTATGTTTTAACCCTTTTAACAAGTTTGTTCCACCATTGTATTTGGTGGACAATCTTATGTTTAGGATGTGAAAGGGACGGGCGTGGGTCATCGTTTAGACCATAATTGCAATGGTGCCAAGTGTCTTTGGGCATTTTCTTTAAGGGACTTGATCATTTGTTTTTGTTTGTTTTGAAAAATGTTATCGAGGGACTATGATCATTCAATTTGTTTGTTTTGCCCAAAGAGACCTAACATGCAATATGGCCCAATTTTGAAAGGCAACAAGTGGAGTACCCTAGGGGGTGCAAGTGTGATTTGTGTGTCCATTTTCATGCTTGTTTATCTTGAGATTAGGTCATGACTATTTTTTGTCGTTTTTCGCATACAAACCCTAATTCTAACATGTTATCATTAGAAAGCAATAAAGTGCGAAAATAAATTTACTAAGCTATTACAAAACCAAATATGGGAAGGGGGGTACAAATGTTCAAATGGGGATATTGACAAATAATGTAAACCTAAAACTATTACATCAATTTGAATTTATACAATTTAATTAATGTACAATAATTAAATAAATAAATTAAGAAAATGGAATAAAAATGCAAGATGCAAAAAATGTTTTGTATATGTATGAAAAAGTGTTATTTATGTAAAAATAAAAAAAGATATTATTTTTTGGAGTATTTTGAATTTAGGACAAAACCCTAATTTTATTAAGGAAAATGTATTATTATTTAATTTAATACAAGTATTTATTTATTATGTACAAAAATAAAAATAAAATGAAGTATATTACAAAAAAGTATTTTTTTATACCAAATATTAATAAAATGAAAAATTCAAATATTTTTATATTCTAACCTAAATATGTTAATAAACATATATATATATATATATATATATATATATATATATATATATATATATATATATATATATATATATATATATATATATATATATATATATATATATATATATATATATATATATATATATATATATATATATATATATATATATATATATATATATATATATATATATTAAGTTCTAAATATGCATTATATATAAAAATAATATATATTAATAAAAAAAAAGTATTTTTTATGTGAAATATTTTCAGAAGGTAAACAAAAATAAAAATGTATAGAAATGCATTTACACTATTTTTAGTATTTTAAATAAAATATATATATTTACCTATTTATGTATAAACTAAAAGAAAATTATATAAATGCCTAATAAAATCAAAAATGGTGAGAAAAAATATTTTTATTTTTTTTATATCATGAGAAAAAATAAACAAAGTCAATCAAAAAGAAAAAAAAAGTCAAAAAGTCAAGGAAATAAGCAAATGGGCCTTGGGGGTGTGAAAGCAATTAAGTGGTGTGAATAAGAGAAAATACACAAGCTCAGCCCAAAGGCCACTGTCTTCAACCTCCAGCAACAATATTTGAAAAAAACGCGCGCCATGTTCCTCATCTTTCAACTCTTGATTCCTGGCTTTTTAGCAAAAATTCATAACATAACAAATGTTCAGCATGAAGAGACGATTCTAACCATGTATGGAACTTGACCTAACTCTCTAAAATGAAGGAGAATTTCTTCTCCCCCAATTTCTGACCTAACTTTTATGCCATGTTCAGACTCAAAATTCTTGCAGCACACATAACATAAATGAAATCTAACTATATGGGCATGTTCAGGGCTATGATTGTGACATATTTTCTTCACAAACCTAAAGCTAACAATGCCTAATAAGAGAGATAGAACTTCATGAAGATACCTGTTCAGTTGGAATCGTGCTTTGCAATGGAGGATATTTCAGAGTAAAATGATGATTTGTATAGCTTCCTTGAAGTGTAAGGATGCTATTCCAAGTTCTACTTTGCCTTGAAACTCCCTGAATCGTGCTGGTGAACTTCAACTGCAAAACAGAAAAGCAAAAATGGTGAAGTGGCTTGGAGGTGTTACAGGTCAGGTTTCAGGTCATGGTTAGCTTGCATAGATAGTATGGAAGGTATGTGAACTGGTTTTGGCAAGAATGCTTGAGAGAAATAGAAGTTGGCACTCAAACTGTAGAGGCAACTCTGTTTTTGCAGTTTGAGAGTGATTCTGAGATGGAGGGTGGATTGGAGGTCAAATGCTCGTGCAAAATCTTGGGTATGATGTCTAGAATATGTTTGATAAGTTTGTTCTTGTGTTTGTAAGCTGGTTTGTGAGTTGGTACAAGTTATGCTATGTTTCTTCTATGTGAAGCAAGGAAAATGCAAGTTGGTGTTTTAGACTGATGCAGGCCCCCATAACAAGCTGCAAACCCTTGTCTTGATCAGTGCAATTAGCTCCTAAACTTGTGCCAATGAGATCCTAACTGTACTTGCTTGGATTTCAATTTGACATAAAGTGATCTTTTGCAAAAATGGAAAGAATGCTTTATCTAGTTTGGGATTAATCTTGCATACAATGTTCAAACTCATAGAACAACACCTTAACACAATGAATATGCATTAAATTATTGAGTGCAACTTGGTTTAAGGACCTGTAATCTAACCTAAAGCATGCTGAGTTCAAATTGCCAAGTTATGAACATGAAAAATGGCCAATTCAAAAGTGAGTTTTTGCTATATTGTGAAATTCGATTCTCCCTAACCATGAGGTTGTTTGATGAGTTCTTGGACATTTTGGAAAGCTTGGAATGTGTACTACAATCCATCTTTGAAATGCAAATTGAAATTCCAAGTGGAAGTGTATGGAAAATGGCCTTGAAGTGGGGTAGAAAACCTTGTCAAAATAGGTTAAAATTTCACTAAGTTAAAAATGGTTTAGTGCCCTTATTCAAAAATTTGTAACTTGAGATACAAGCTTCAAATGAGAAAACTTTGTGAATCAAAGTTGTAGATTATGTAACAAGCTACAACTTTCATGTTTTGACTTTTGTTTGAATCCAAATGAATCATGGTGAAAAAGTGGGGCAAAGTTGGGAAAAAATTAGGGTTTTCCATAACTTAGAAAAATTCTAAGTTATGAAAAATTCCATTTCAAACCCTAATTTGCATTTTGTTATTTCTTGGTGAACAAGTTTCATGATTTGGCATGTTTTGATGAAAAATGAATCTTGACTCTTGATTTTGACCAAAAGGTCAAAGTTTGACTTTTCAGTATACAGTCAAAATTGATCAATTGACTGGGAAATTCAACTGTCAATCTTGTGTACTTGGGATCTTTTGAGCTTGATGAATGTGTCAAGACCATTTCATTGGGTCCTTGAGTCCATATGTGAGCTTGGTTTGCCATTGGCTAGGTCAAACAGTCAAAAATTGCCTTTGTGCAGTCAAAACCCTAAAAATGACCATTTTGCCCTTTTGATGATCTGATCAAATTTCTTATGGAATTGTGGTCCAAACTTGATCAAATGGTCCATATGAGTTCATAATGTTGATGTGGGTCAATTTTTATGAGATTTGACTGTCAATTGGCCACAGTTGACTTTTTCCCCAATACAGCTGATTTCTAGGTCAACTGTCCAATTGACTGGGCAAAACTTGGAATCAAGACTTGAAACTTGGTATGGATAAACTTAGGAGTCCAACATGAAACATGAAAGTCATCTTAGGAATTTTAGGTCAAAACATCCCTGGGCAAACACAAACCCTAATTTGAGTCCACATTGCAAGGAGAAGTCTTGAGCAGAGGAAACCCTAACTGGATCTTGATCTTCAAAGGTCTTGTGATGAGAAAATGTTGAGGAAATGGGAGGGCAAATTTTGGGGTACAACACTCCAGAAGAATGTTGGTCCAGTGTGAAGCCTAGATTGAGTCATCTGGAGGTATTTGGATCTATTGCACATAGACATGTGCCAGATCAGTTGAGAAGAAAAATTGATGACAAGTCAAGTCAAATGATTCTAGTTGGATATCATTCGACAGAAGGCTACAAGTTGTTCGATCCAGTGAAAAAGCAGATTGTGATCAGCAGGGACGTGATCATAGATGAGTTTAAAGAATGGGATTGGAATGAAAATGTCAAGAAAGATTCAGTGGGAATCCTACTTGAAGATCCAGAAACTCAGATAGAAAAAGAAGTTCAACAAGAGGAACCAGCAGATATACCAAGTACAAGCAGACCTCAAAGAATAAGACGCATGCCTACAAGATTGCAAGATTGTGTGATTACATCATATGATTTGATAGATGATGAAGGTGAGTTGGTACATTATGCTTTCTATGCATATGTCGAACCCGTTAATGCAGTTGAAGCATTGAAGGATTTGAAGTGGGTGAAAGCAATGAACGAAGAAGTGAAATCTATCGAAGATAACAACACTTGGTCACTTGTTGAATTGCCTCAAGGCAAGAAGGCAATTGATATCAAGTGGGTATACAAAGTAAAAACGAATTCGAAAGGGGAAGTAACTCGACACAAAGCAAGGCTTGTGGCAAAAGGATTTCTACAGAAAGAAGGAATAGACTTCGATGATGTTTTTCCACCTGTTGCTAGGATCAAAACAATCAGGTTGGTTGTTGGTCTAGCAGAAATAAACAGTTGGCAATATGTCATATGGACGTGAAGTGTGCATTCCTAAATGGTCCCTTAGAAGAAGAAGTTTATGTTAAACAATCAGTTGGGTTTGTGAAACATGACAAAGAAAGAAAGGTGTACATGCTGCATAAAGCCCTGTATGGATTGAAACAAGCTCCAAGGGCTTTGAATAATAAAATTGATAGTTTCCTAAGGGAGAAGGAATTTATGAAGTGCACAACTGAACATGGAGTATATGTAAGAAGAAGCAAGAGTGAATTTCTTATACTATGTCTCTATGTAGATGATTTGTTGATAACAGGTAGTTGTAAAAGTGAGATCGAAGACTTCAAAGGTGATCTCAGCAAGGAATTTGAAATGTCTGATTTGGGTGAGATTTCATATTTCCTTGGTATCGAATTTTACAAGAGCAGTAGAGGTTTAATGATGCATCAAAGAAGATATGCAGGAGAAATTCTCAAGAGGTTTAAGATGGAAGAATGCAACTCAACTTCGACACCTGCAGAACCAAGACTGCAACTATCGAAAGATGCAGATGAAGATGATGTTGATCCAACCCAATACAGAAGACTTATTGGGTCATTAAGATATCTTTGTCATACAAGGCCTGACTTAGCATATAGTGTAGGTATGGTAAGTAGATTCATGCAGAAGCCAAAGGTATCACATATAGCAACAGTGAAGAGGATACTAAGGTATCTCAAAGAAACTTTCGATTATGGAATTTTGTTTCCTACAGCTGATAAAGGAAAAGAATGCAAGTTAGTGGGGTACACTGATTCGAGTTGGTGTATGATGCTGAAGATCGAAAGTCAACAGCAGGATATGTGTTTATGCTAGGTGGTGCACCAGTTGCTTGAAATTCAAGAAAGGAACCAGTAGTGTCATTATCATCATGTGAAGAAGAATATATAGCTGCTTCTCTTTGTGCATGTCAAGAAACTTGGATGGTGAACTTGGTCGAAGAGATAACATGGAAAGATCATGGAGCAATTACCATAAAGATCGACAGCATGTCAGCTATCAATCTGGCGAAGAACCTAATAGCACATGGTCGAACTAAGCACATGGAAATGAGGTTCCATTATCTTCGAGAGCAGATAGCAGATGGGAAGATGAATTTGGAACACTGCAGAACTGAGAATCAGATTGCAGACATCATGACGAAGGGAGTGCAAGTCGAAGTATTCAGAAGGCTAAGAGTCATGATGAATATAGATAGTTTAGACACAATTGTTGTACCCCAAAATTTGCCCTCCCATTTCTCAATGATTTCTCATCACAAAACCTTTGAAGCCCAAGATCCAGTTAGGGTTTCATCTGCTCAAGACCTCTCCTTGCATTGTTGACCCAAATTAGGGTTTGTGTTTGTACCAAGATGTTTTGACCTAAAGTGCTTAAGATGACTTTCATGCCTCATATTGGACTCCCAAGTTTATCCATACCAAGTTTCAATTCTTAATTCCAAGTTTTGCCCAGTCAATTGGACAGTTGACCTAGAAATCAGCTGTATTGGAGAAAAAGTCAACTGTGGCCAATTGACAGTCAAACCTCATGAAAATTGACCCACATCAACATTATGAACTCATATGGACCATTTGATCAAGTTTGGATCACAATTCCACAAGAAATTTGATCAGATCACCAAAAGGGCAAAATGGTCATTTTTAGGGTTTTGACTGTACAAAGGCAATTTTTGACTGTTTGACCTAGCCAATGGCAAACCAAGCTCATATATGGACTCAAGGACCCCATGGAATTATCTTGACATGCTCAACAAACTCAAAAGATCCCAAGTACACAAGATTGACAGTTGAATTTCCCAGTCAATTGATCAATTTTGACTGTATACTGAAAAGTCAAACTTTGACTTTTTGGTCAAAGTCAAGAGTCAAGATTCATTTTTCATCAAAACATGCCAAATCATGAAACTTGTTCACCAAGAAATCACAAAATGCAAATTAGGGTTAGAAATTTGAATTTTTCATAACTTAGAATTTTTCTAAGTTATAAAAAACCCTAATTTTTTCCCAACTTTGCCCCATTTTTTCACCAAGATCCATTTGGATTCAAACAAAAGTCAAAACATGAAAGTTGTAGCCTATTACAAAATCTACAACTTTGATTCACAAAGTTTTCCCAAAAGAAGCTTGTATCTCAAGTTACAATTTTTGGAACAAGGGTACCAAACCATTCTTAAATTAGAGAAAATTTGACCTATTTTAGGCAGGATTTTTGCCTAACTTCAAGACCATTTTTCACATACTTCCACTTGGCATTTCAATTTACATTTCAAAGATGGATTGTAGTACACATTCCAAGCTTTCCAAAATGTCCAAAAACTCATCAAACAACCTCATGACTTGGGAGATTCGAATTTCACAATTTGGCAAAAACTCACTTTTGAATTGGCCATTTTTCATGTTCATAAGTTGTGCAAACTTCTCAAAACCAGCATGCCCTTGATTACAGGTCCTAAAACCATCCAACACTCAATAATTTAATGCATGTTCATTGTGCTAAGACCTTGTTTCATGAGCTAAAGCATTGTATGATGGATTAATCCCAAATTGGAAAAAGCATTATATCCATTTTTGCAAAAGTTTCACTTTATGTCCAATTAAAAATCCAACAAGTACAAACCAAATCCAATTGGCACAAGATTATGGACAAATCACTCTGATCAAGGAGAGGTTATGCAGCTCATTAGAGGCCCCATACTTTCCTAAAACACCAAGTTGGCTTTGCTTGCTTAAGTGTGAAGTAAAGTACCATAACTTACAACAACTCTCATATCAGCTTGGAGACACTTAGACAAACTGATCAAACACATTCCAAAGATCCCAACCAAGCTTTTTCACGACCCTTGCACCTCTCAAACACTCCCAATCTCAGAATCATCTTCAAACTGCAAAAACAGGGTCAGGCCTGCAGTTTGAGTGCCAACTTCCATTTCTCTCAAGCTCTCTTGCCCAAACCAGTTCACATACATTCCCTAGCACCTATGCAAGCTAACCAAAAGCAGAAACACGACCTGTAATCCCTCTAACCACTTCCACCATTTTCAGTTTCTTGTTTTGCAGGTGAAGTGCTCTAGCACGATTCAGAAGCTTTCAAGACAAAGTAAACATTGGAATAGCATCCCTGGACCTCAAGGAAGCTTTTCCAATCATCACCTTGCACTGAAAGCTCCCTCATTGCCAGATAGAACTTCAACTGAACAGGTAAGTTTTTGAATTCGTATCTCTCTTATTAGGCATCATTAGCTTTAAGTTTGTGAATAAACAATGTTCTACTCATGCCACTGAACATGTACATGCTTTTACTTTTCATTTCTTTTGCCTGAGCTGTGAGAATTTGAGGTTTGAAAATGGCAGAAAACTTAGGTCAGGATTTGGGATTGTTAAAATTCTCTCTCATTTCTGAGAGTTAGGAGATGTTCTTTATATATTTGGAATCGTGGTTTTATGCTTAACATTTTTTGTGTTGGAAGTTTGTGCAAAAGATCAAAGGATCAGGATGTTTGAACTGGAAGAAACAGGTGCGCGTTTTGGATAGTTTGTTGTCTGAAGGTTGAAGAAGAAGCCACATGGGTTGGGCCTGTGTGGTCTTTTCTTTTTACACCCTATTTCCATTTTCATACCCCCTGAGCCCATTTGCTTGATTTAATGTTTTTTTATTTTTCTTTTTTTTCATTTTGACTCATTTATTTTTGCTAACAATGTTTAAAACTTGAAAAATCATTTTTGCTCCATTTTTGCATTTTTTAAGTATTTATTTGTTTATATATACTATTATACATAAATATATATTATTATTTAGAAATATTACTAATAATGTAAACATATTGTATTTCTGATTTTTTATTTCATTTTTCCCTTTTGAAACATTTTATATAAAAAATACTTTTTTTTCATAAAATTAAATATTATTATTTTTTGCATATTTAATATATCTTGTAAATAATATAAATATACATATATACATATATATATTAATATACTTAGGATAAAAATACCAAAAAAATATACATATTTTATTTTTTAATATTTAATACTAAAAAATACCTTTTTTACAAATATACTATATTTTATTTTATTTTTGTATGTAAATAATAATTATTATATGAATTAATTGATTAATATCCCTTTTTTGATTAAAAATTAGGGTTTATACTCCAAAAATAATATCTTTTTATTTTCTTTTTTTATTTTACATAAATAATACTTTTTTCATACATATAAAAATTCTCTTTGCATTCTTGCATATTTGTTTTATTTCCATTTTACTTATGCTTTTAATCATATTGTAAATATTCAAAGCAAATGATGTAATAGCTTAGATTCAATTTCTTGTCTAAATATCTCCCCATTTGAACATTTGTACCCCCCTCCCCATATTATTGTGTTGTAATAGCGTAGGAATTTAAATTTCGCACTTTAAATGCTTTCTAAACATACTATGCTAGAATTAGGGTTTGTGTGCGAATAAAATGAACAAAATAGTTGGACCTAATCTCAAGATAAATAAGCATGAAAATGGACAACACATTTCACACTTGCACCCCCTAGGGTATTCCACTTTGTTGCCTTCAAATAATTGGGCCATATTGTATGTTGAATTTCTTTGGGTAAAACAAACAATCAAATGATCATAGTCCCTCAAAAGTTGCCTAAATGAATGATCAAGTCCCTTTTAAAGAAAAAATTGCCCAAAGACATTTAACACTATTGCAATTATGGTCTAAACGATGACCCGCGCCCGTCCCTTTCACCTCCTAAGACAAGATTGTCCACCAAATGCAATGGTGGAACAAAATTGTCAAAAAGGTTTAAAGCATAACAAAAATCTTTGAGAAAACTTTAGGGTAGATAACTCTTAAGTGCTTGTCAATTTGCAAAGAAAACACTTGCCTATTTTCAAAACCCACTTCACAAACACTTTCAAAATCAACTTTCAAAAACCTTGAAACATCTTTTCTAAAGACAAAACACCTTTTGTAAAACATTCGAGTAAAGAATTGTTACAAGGGTAGCCTACACAAGGCATCTTTTCAAAACATTTTCAAAACCACACACCAAGCACCATTTCAAACAATTGAAAACCAAGGCAAGTTGATCTAAGCAAGTACCTAAGAGCCCATGGATAACCATGGATAGAAAGGGTGCTAATACCTTCCCTTTCTATAATCTACTCCCCGAACCCAAGAAAAATCTCAAAGGTTTTTGTTGTACTTTTTAAACCTTTCCTTAGGATAAAATAAAAAGTCGGTGGCGACTCTTGATCAACCGAAACATTTGCGAAAATAAACGCAAAAACCCTAGTCAGTTCTCCCACCGTATCACAGAACTGGCGACTCTGCTGGGGACTTATTTAAAAGTGGAGTAACCTTAGGGCTTAGATCACCCTCTTGCATGACTAATTGTTTGATTTGTTTGCTTTATACTTTGGCTCTATTGTTTGGGTTTGCAATCCTACACCCGGATTTTGGGAAACATTCATAGATAGCAATACGTTGTGGAAACTGTGCGGGGTATACCGACACGGTCGAAGCAATAGCTATATTAGTGCGACATATTTGTGAGTACCGGTAACCCTTGAGTTCAATCAAGGAGAGTACGGGGCCGCTGAGTGATGTCACTAAGCACTAATGACCTAGAACCTTACTTGACCATCTTGGCCTTTTATTAGGGGTAGTGAGATGACCGGCTTTGGTGCAGTCCGAAGTTGGTAGATACTCGATACTACACTCATTGAGGGTTGTTTTCTTGGAATATTTTGGTCGCTAGTTAAGTGGCTAAACCAAAACAATGAACAATGAAAACAATCCAATGATATTGAGCTCCTTAGAACCCGGTTACTATTTATAGGACAGGTTTTTAAGCCAACTACACTCAAGAGGGTACTCACCTATGAAACCCCAGGCAAGCCTGAAACTAGGGTTTGGTGTGATTTGCTTGTACATATGTTTTGTGCATACATCATAAACATCATGAAGCATCATATGCATTTACTAACCATTTCAAGGGTTTGGATCTTCATCTTTGTTCCTGTTTTGTAGGTCATGGAAATTCCTCGCAGAAATACCATTCAAGTCAACCTTGTGAGAATCTCTCCTCAACTCAAGGAGATCACCTCAAGAATTCCGGAAAATTCATCCTTCAGTGAAAGACATGGTAGACTGCTCAGCCTAGTCAACACCAACATTGAAGAAGACATGATGAAGGTGTTATTCCAGTTCTTTGACCCTCTTCACCACTGCTTCACTTTCCCTGATTATCAGTTGGTACCCACTTTGGAAGAGTTTTCTCAACTCCTAAGAATCCCTATCCTTAATCAACTACCCTTCAACGGTACGGAAAAGGAACCAAAGCCGGAAGATGTTGCTCGAGCATTACATCTACAACCATCCGACATCAAGGGGCATTGGGAAATCAGAAGCGGCGTCAAAGGATTCTTAGCAAAGTTCTTGTTTGAGAAGGCACAAGAATGTTGGAATTCATTGGACCTACAAGCCTTTGAAGAGATTGTGGCACTCCTTATCTATGGGTTGGTCTTGTTCCCAAATCCTGACCAATTGGTAGATGTCAACGCCGTCAAGATCTTCTTGTCCAGAAATCCAATACCAACATTGCTTGGGGACATCCTTCACTCATTTTACACACGAACAATGAGAAAAAAGGGTGTTCTCATGTGTTGTACTCCTATCCTTGCAAGGTGGTTTATTTCGCACCTTCCGCAATCTGTCTTGAAAAATGACCAAGGTACGAGGTGGTCCCAACGGTTGATGACTCTTACTCATTCTGATGTACATTGGTGTTCTCGGTCCAGAGAAAATGTCATCATCGTCGATCGTTGCGGAGAATTTCCTAATGTTCCTTTACTTGGAATTAGGGGAGGTATCACCTACAACCCTTGCCTAGCTTTGAGGCAATTTGGATATGCACGGAGGGATGGCCCTCATGACATGTTGATTCCTAGCCTAGTTTTTGACTTCGACAACGATACGCAAGGACTTCGCCAAAGATTCATCAGAGCTTGGGGAAAACTCAACAAGGTTGATAGCAAGACTCTGGGACACAAGAACTCCATCCCTCTTGAGCCCTATCTCAAGTGGGTACGAGCCCGAGCCCAAAGTCTAATGATGCCTTATCCTCATGAACTCCCAGTGATTAAAGAGCCCGTCAATGAAGGAGAGGTTCCCTACACCATCCTACATCCAGACATGCCTACATCGTGGGAGGAAATGCAGAAAAGTTGGATTCAACTCAAGGAGGAACGGAATACTTTTGAAGCTAGCTACTACGCCAGTGAAAAGAAGGTTCTAGAGCTCACCCGCCGACTCCACGAGCAAGAGGCCCTCAACACCTACATCGCACCAAAGAGGATGCGCAATGTCTTTCTGCCTTAAGAAGTTTATTTTGTAATATTTGGCCCATGGGGCATTTATGTACTAACAAATTTCTTCTTATTAATATGACGTGCGTTCTTCTTTGTTTGAAACAATTTTGAATGTTCTAAATCCTTGAATGCATTGCATACATCAGCATACCATTCATCATGTGCATAAGCAGGTCTCACTCCAGGTTTCCTTATCTGTCTGCTGTTTATTTCAGTAGGATGGATCTCGAGTAAACAGTCAAAGACCTACAAGCTCAGAATGCACAGTTCCAGCAACTCCTGATGACTTTGGTTAAAAGTCAGGAGGATATCAAGACTCAATTGGGGAATAAGGACCCAGTGAAGAAGAAGAAAAAGAGGATTGGGGTGGCTACTTTGGGGAGAAGATTTGACAGAGAAGCTCGGAGAGTGCTTGAATTTCCTCCTACTTCGGATGAAGGGACTAGTAAAAGAGATGGAGTTGCGGTGCCTTCCGAGTCTGATGCGGAAGAAGAAGAGGTCGAAGAGGACGAAGATTATTCTGATCAGCAATACCCTCCAGCTGATGATAAATACAAAGGTTTAGAAGATAGATTGGCTGCCATGGAATTACAAAGAGTACCGGGTTTGGATTTTGAAGACTTGGGCTTGGTTGCCGGGATTGTGATTCCCCCAAAATTCAAAGTGCCAGTGTTTGTGAGGTATGATGGGCTGTCCTGCCCCAAAATGCATCTCAGGTCCTACGTGAGAAAGATTCAACCCTATACGGCAGATAAAAACCTCTGGATTCATTTCTTTCAAGACAGCCTGTCGGGAGCTCAGTTGGAGTGGTTTTATCAACTAGAAGGAACCAGTGTCAGAAATTGGGAAGATTTGGCCACCGCTTTCTACAAACAATACCAGTATAATTCTGATCTTGCTCCTACTCGTACCCAACTTCAGGGTATGTCACTAGGAACAAGTGAGGGATTCAAAGAATATGCACAAAAATGGAGGGATTTGGCTGGCAGGGTGCAGCCTCCTTTAACCGATCGTGAGCTTGTTGATATGTTTCTTGGGACCCTATCTGAGCCATTTTTCAATCACCTAATTGGTAACTCTTCCGCGGGGTTTACCGATTTGATCTTAACAGGCGAAAGAATAGAAGCTGGCATCAAGTCAGGAAAGATTCAGAAGGGTGTTGCTGCAAGTGTTGAGAAGAAGCCTTTTAAGAAGGAGACAGCTATGGTATATTCTCATAGAAGAGCAGGGAAGATGGAGCGTCGGCCAACTGTGGGGGCCGTAATGATTCAAAACACTCCGAGTGAGCAGCCTCGCTACAACCAGTCCAGACCAAATCAGCAACGAGTAGAACGGCCACAACGGCAGTTCACCCGTATTAATATGACTCCAGCGCAAGTGCTTCCCCATCTATTGAAGTTGAATCTTGCCACCATCAAAGAGGCGCCAAAGAATGTGAATACGTCCTCTCCGCATTATCATGCCAATGCTAAATGCGCCTACCATTCAGACAGTGTTGGACACGACACCAATGATTGTTGGGCACTCAAGCATAAAATCCAAGACCTGATAGAGGCTAAGGAGGTAGAGTTTGACGCTCCAGAGAAGCCTAATGTGATATTTGCACCCATGCCGAAGCACGGCCGAAATGTCAATGCCATTGAAGAAGATTTGTATGTTGCTGATGTCAGTGATCTGACTACTCCACTACTAACCATTAAGTTGAATTTGTTAAGGGTCGGGATCTTTCCGGGATGTAAGGAAGACTGCTATTGTTGCTACTCTCTGCCGTTTGATTGTCCGCTACTGAAGAAAGGCATCCAAGGCCTTATGGATAGTCGACAAATTTTGTTCGAAAAAGTTTCCGCTATTCCAGTTCATACTGAAGATGTCTCAATCATAACCATTCACGCCAATCTTTCCAAGGCCGTCAAAAAGCCTGTTAAGATTACACCAGCTGCAAAATCTGTCCCTTTGAAGATAACAATGCCAGGGCCTGTTCCCTATGTTTCTGAGAAGTCGATACCTTGGAACTATGGCGGTGACATCTACTACCATGGTATCAAGCAAATCGAGGTAATTGAAGAAAGTTCGGATGATGAAGAAGCCAGCATTAGTAACATTGCGGGCACCAGCAAAATCACCAGGAGCGGGAGAATATTTTCTCCAGAGATTGCCCCTCCAAGAGCAGTCTTTGGACCCTCATCAGCTAACAAGGTCGTCCCTGTACCAATAAAACTTTCTGCTATAACTCCTCTGATTGAAGACGTTGTTGGTCCTAGTACTATCTCTCCTTCCGCTGCTGACAAAGGTAAGGGAATCCAAGATGAGCCCGTCAGGACGAGGGCTCAACCCTTGGTAATCCCGGAAACCTCCAAAAAGGAAATGGACGAGATTTTGAGGATAATCAGGAGAAGTGTATTTAGATGCAAATGACTTATGAGAAGTTATTGAGGGGGACTACAAAGTTATTCCTTTGTCAAACAATCCAATTATGGATCAGATGAAAAATCACAAGGAAAGGAAAACAAGAAAGTCAAAAGACAAGAGCTTCTTTGTTTGTTTTCGTTTCAGAAGAAATCTTCACCAGAATCATGACCATCAAATCAGCATTTGAAATGTGGAATTTCCTCAAAAGCGAATATGAAGGAGACGAAAGGATTATGGGAATGCAAGCGTTGAATTTGATTAGAGGCAAAAGATGAAGGAGTTTGAAACAATTAAAGAGTATGCAAATAAACTTATTAGCATTACTAACAAGGTAAGATTGCTTGCTTCTAAATTGTCCGATTCAAGAATAGTAATGAAAATACTTTGATTGAACCTGAAAGATTTGAAGCAACTATTACTTCCTTGAAAAATACCAATAACATGTCAAAGCTTACCTTAGTAGATCTTGTAAATGGTATGCATGCCCAAGAACAAAGAAGAATTATAAGGTCCGAAGATTCAATGGAAGGAGCGTTGCAAGCTAAATTAAAAATCAACAAAGGATCAAAGAGCATGGAAAATAAGTATAAGAAGAGTTTCAACAAATAAGAAGCAGCGGCAAGCACTAGCTACAAAAATGAAAGGAAAAAAAGAGAGAAATTCCTCCTTCCTCCTTGAAAGCATTGTGGAAAATTGGGTCATCCTTCTTTCAAATGTTAGAGAAAACCTTATGTGAGGTTTGACAAGTGAAACAAGCTAGGCATCACGAGAGAATCTGCATGCACAATTTTCAATGAAATAATGAGGCTCAAGTTGCAAATCAACCGGAGGAGGAAGAAGAAAAAGAGTTATTTGTAGTAACATGATTTATAAGTTGTAGCTCAAGTGAATGTTGGCTACTTAATAGTGGTTGTACCAATCACGTGATTCATGATAAAGAACTATTCAGAGAGCTGGATAGATCACAAATATCAAAAGTCAAAATCTATAATGGTAAACTTATTATTGTCAAAGGAAAAGGCATTACGGCCATTGAAAATTGCACTGGTACAAAGCTAATTTCTGATGTTTTATATGTACCCGAGATTGATCAAAACTTGTTAAGTATGGGTCAATTACTTGATAAAGGATTTAAAGTCATCTTTGAAAATAAGCGATGTTTGATCAAAGATGTCAATGATAAGGTAGTTTTCACCATTAAAATGAGAAGCAAAATTTTTTCATTTGATCCAGTGAATAAAGAGTAAATAGTTTATCCAATTATCGTTAACAGTACAGAGATATGAAACAAATAATTAGGTCATTTTCATCATGTAGCGGTACTAAATATGCAAAGAAAATATTTGGCTCAAGGCTTGCCTCACTTAGATATTGAATTACCAAGCTGCAAGGTATGTCAGTATGATAAGAAAGCAACTTGGAGAGCAACAGAGAAGCTGCAACTGATTCAGAGTAATGTGTTAATTAATCCAAAAAACAATCACAGTACAACAATTATTCTCAAAATATGGAAAATATATACAAAATACATTCAAATGCATAATCTATTAAGTATGCCTAATCCTAACACCATGGCTCCTCCTCTTCCTACGGTAACCCAAGATATTATGTGCCTCGGTAAGAATGGAATGTGCTAGGGAAACCGCTTCATCGCCACCTTTCTCAAATAAACCATACTCGGCGTCCTCTCCTGGCATCCGCATAGTATTTTGACAGATCGACAATACATCAATAGAATAATCATCTCTGGCCTACTCATTCTCCAAGATCTTCTCATGAGCAGGCCAAGGTGGACGTCTAAGAGCGGCTGGTGTCATGTAAGAGTGTGACACATAATAGAACCAAGTCATGTAATCATCCATATAAGACCACTCAGATGTGGATTTCTGACTCCGATACTCCTCTGATATCAGACGAATCTTAAAATCTACCAAAATATCACCCAGTTGTATGCGGACAATGCCCTTAAAAACATCTGAGAAGGGGGACCTCAGAATGATCTGCATGTACTCAAACAGTTGCATGCACCGCTATGGCAGATACATGCACATTATATTTGTTCCACATGTCAGCCGTCCGGAGTATAATGAAATGTGGTCGAATTAAATTCATTCTCGGTGGATAGTGTACGACATCTAGACGACGTCATCATGCTGAGTCTGATCAATATACACACAGAACGGCACTACAACATAATTTCCTCTGCTCATGAGATACCGCAAGCACTTGGGTAATCCTCAGTATATGATGGATCATACCCAAACCCATGTATACGGTGATAGTGGGCAAGGATCCATTACAGAAAATGAATAAGCAGAAGAAAAAAATCATTAGTAAGAAGTGTAAAAAAAATTGTTTTAAAATTAATAATGGGATTTGGAAATTACCGTAAGCAGGGTGCATGAGTCTGTTTGTCTTCCAATGAGAACCTTCGCGCAGCTTGGAGTACAGGTATACCAAGCATGCGACCTCCCACATCCACTCGTGAATGATTGTCAAGTCGATGAATATTTGAGGTATGTCACATCCACGTAGGTTGCACTTTTGTACACAAACAGGGATGTGTCAACCAAGAATATGAAGTAACACCTCAATGCATACTCTATGTGGTAGGCAACCTAAAGATGATCATCGTAGGTGGCCAACTCCAAGTTGTTGCTATACAACTCCTATAACTAAGAAAACTTGGCATGTGCACCCCTGGTGTTGTTACACTGCTTCATGGCTTCGTAAGGGTCAGCTACCAAATAAACCATCATCATCTCCACTGTGTCAACCCTGGTGATCTTAGAATGATCAAGCAATCTTCCTCTGATGGAAAGGTATAGGAGGCAAACGACATCATCTAATGTAATCGTGATCTCGCAAATGAGGAGGTGGAAACATGATGTTTCACTATGTCATCTCTCATCCAATGTCGCATGCATGCCATAACTTATGATGTTGTACTCGGAAGCACGAAGACCTGCAAGACCGGAGTGTTAGAGCACACTAAAGAACCACTCTTCCTGGTGTTGATCAAGCCTTTAAATCTTTATGGAATGGTTAATTGATTTCAAACACTCTGTCATTTCCCTAATCATCCAAAACTCATCTAAATCACCCTAACTCATCTAAATCACCCAAATGATAATATCTAATGCATTAAAAGTAACATATTTGACCTAATACATCAATCAAAACTCAAAATAAACTAAATGAGAAACTTACTCAAAAATGTGTTGTTAAGGTGTAAAGTGTTGAATGCAGTGGTTAGAGGGAGTTGGGAATGACAATATACAAGCGGAGGATATGAAGTTGCTTTAAAAGTTGAGTTAAACTATTGTGCTCACGAGCTTAAAAAGGGCAAAGTTTTCTGAATTAAAATTGAAGGAGAAGAGGGAGAGTTTGACGCGTGTTTAAATACGTTTACCTACTTCAAAGATGCATATCTCTATTATTATTTTGAATTTAAAAAAAAATTAATTCGGATATTTACCTGCGAATAGGTTTTAGGATATGTTCGCAGATACATCTTCAAATAAACCTAAAGAATTGGTGCGTTCGAAAATATATATCTCCAAAAAATGAGACATTTTAAAAATTCCGCACACTGATGCAATAAAAAATTCTCAAAATATATGCCTCTTGTGGAAGCTGAAGTCCATAATATACTTGATATAGAATGGACGAGGGACGGATGATTTTGTTTTTAGGGTGATTTTGTAATTTTAGTGTATTTAAGAGATGAAAAAAATAATTAAAATAAATTGTTTGTTGAAAGAATAATCGATTTTGAAAAATATAAAGGAAAAGTTACAAAGTCATTAAAATCCAGTCAATAAAGACAAATTCATTCTGAATTTCCTCATTGGATACTTTAAAGAAAAAAAACAAAAACTAATCACAAAATAAGAAGAAAAACTTTAACATCTAATCACAAAATGTAACGGACAAAATTATTCAATTTTATATACAATATAGCATGATTATTAAATACAATGCATATTATTCTTTTAAAATTTAGGTTAATATTACAATTAACATGCAAATAAATAAATTAATATTTTGTTAACTTGTGTCTTTAAAAACATAAATTTAAAATTTAAAAGTAAAATGTTAATAATTTAATATACTTCATTTTTTTAATAATTGATTGAATAATTTTTAATTGAATATTTTCTATTTGATTTCTTAACATGTACCACAAGTTAGCAATAGACATAAATATTTAGTGCGGCTTTTATTGTTGATAATGTTCTGAAAAAAATGAACTTTTTATAAATCTATAAAAAATTGCTTCAACTTTTCATAGCTACTCAGCTTTTTTTATGCCTATAAATTATAACCCGCTTTTAACCGATAAATATATATATGTTTAGAGTCTAAGAGTTATTTATCATTTCGTCAATAAACAAAAAAAAAAGTGAAATTGCAAAGAATGATCGAGAACACTGATATAGAAATGCCTAATATTTGCACCCAAAAGAATGAACACCTATGCAAGTAATTCCTAAAACCACTGCAATAGCCAACATATGCATAATTACAATATCTTTTGAAACCTCATTTGAGACTTAGATCAGCAAGTCATAAAACTAGTCATTCATATAAGTGAAACATAAACATTGTTAAATACAGATATATTCATATACCAAATATCAAAAAGGCATGTAAACAAACTTATAAGGACTCTACAAATTGAGGGGCTTCCAAGTCAAGCTCTTGTCTCATGACACAGTTCATAAACCACTCACTATTGAAGGTTCTTATACCTTTCTTTGAAGCCAGCATTGCTTCTTTTATATCTTCTTCACATGTCACAAAGATCGTTGTTGATACTTCATTTACTTTTTCAAGTCCACTAATAACCTAATACAAGAAATAGTGAAATTTGTTAACAGCAAGGTTCAGTTCCTCAAAAGGAAAAGAAAGCAGAATGTTCATAGAAGTGTTACAGTGATGTGAATAACATATATATCTTGAAATTAAGCACTCTTAAAAGCAATTAATCACTTGTATTACAATACTTTGACCAAAAAATCAGAGATAGTTATGATAGTTATAATACAAAAATTGATAATTTTTTGACAAATAATGAAGAACAAAAAATTGAAAATGTTAATCTCTGTCATTCTTTTTAAAAGGGGCGTTTTAAGTTTAAATTCCAGTAAAACAATGGAACTTACATTACCACCAGCAGAGCTAACAATAGCAGACAGAGTTTCTGCAGGAGTTTGAACATTAGCTGCAATACAAATATTGTACCCCTTAAATAAAGCATGGGGACGAGCTTTTGCTCGGAATACTGCACTTCTTAAATCCAATCTGTACTTCAACAAATAATCCTCATCATTCAGTATGTGAGGAGATTCATCTGTGTATTCATTTTTAAGATTGTGTAAGCTATCCTGAATAATAACTCAATCAATTATACAACAAGATAGTTAAATCCATCTTACCAACAAATCTGCCTGCACGAAAACTTTCTTTTAACCAACTTGATGAGACCACCCAAGCACTGTGATAGGGCATATATTAGTGAATAATAAGAACAACTTCAAAATAACGAAAATATAAAACATTATCAGTATGTTTGGTTTTGATTATATTTTTAAGCATGATTATTTTTGTTTGAGTAAAATTTGAGATTATATTTATTTGAATGAGAATCCTTCCTAGTTAATTTCCATATAAAGGCTAGAAGTTGATATTTAATAGAGTAGTTTACTAATATGCCCTTCATTTTATCTTTCTATTCTGTTTTGCTGAGCTGTCAGGTTTGTTAGTGGTGTGCTGTTAGCTTGTTATGGCCTCACACCTTTTCTGCTTTGAATCACATGGCTATATAAAGAAGCCTCTTGTATTACTGTTTAAGATGAGACAATGAGAGTTTCTTTTAATTCTCTCTCTTTACCTATTTCTATCATGGTATACAGAGCATAATTTTTTTCCGATCCATGGAACCTTTATTCCCTTCCTCTCAGGTGAAACTTTCTCACCTAATTTCTGTTAAGCTTGACGACAAGAATTTCAAACAGTGGAAGCAGCAGATTGATGGCGTCGTCCGTGGTCATCGTCTTCAACGCTTTGTCACTGTTCCGGTGATTCCGCCACCGTCTCCCTCAGATCCTGCATCTCACAGTGCGTTTCTTGAGTGGGAACAGCAGGATGCTCTCATTTGCACCTGGCTTCTCTCTACCATCTCCGATGCTCTCCTTCCTAAGCTCGTTGACTGCAAGCATGCGTGGCAGGTGTGGACAGAAGTTCATCGGTACTTTGATGTTCTTCTCTCCACCAAGGCTCGTCAACTTCGTTCAGAACTCCGGCGTCTTACGAAGGGTTCACTAACGATTACTGAGCTTATGACGCGTTCACGTGACATCAGTGAGTCGCTAACCTCCATCGGTGATCCCGTTCCTCTTCGTAACCTAATTGAGATTGTTCTTGATTCGTTACCTGAGGATTATGATTCTATTGTCGCCGCCGTTAACAGCAAAGATGACGTTAGCTCCTTGGAAGAGTTGGAGTCTTCCTTGCTTGCTCATGAGTCGCGATTGGAGAAGCATCGCAAAGCTGCGATTACAGAACCGGCGACGGCGACGATCAATCTCACTCAAGCAACACCTTCTCCCACTCCAGTCGCTTCTGATCAAGTCATCTCCGAGGCGTTTCCTCAAGGAACGAGTCACGTCACCGCTAATGCTGAAAATCATTCCTATGGTGCACGTGGTGGTCGTTCTGGTCGCGGTGGTGGTCGTTTTGGTCGTGGAGGAGGTCGTTTTGGGAAATCACCGTGTCAGATTTGTCACAAACCTGGTCATGATGCTTCAGTATGCTACTATCGTTATGCCAATTCAAGTGGTGCTAGTTATCCACATCATCGAGCTCCCTTCAATCCTTTTCACGTGGCTCCTCGTGCTGTTTATCCTGTGCAGCTTGCTTATGCTTCTCCCAGAGCTGCGCCTCCCAGATCTTCTGCACCACAAGCCTTTTATGCAGGTACTGAAGCTAACAGTGCAAACCAGTGGTGGTATCCTGACTCAGGAGCTTCTCATCATGTTACTCCTGATGCCTCTAATGTGTCTGACTCTGCCTCCGTGCCTGGAACTGAACAAGTTTTCATAGGTAACGGCCAAGGTTTGTCCATCAACTCTGTAGGTTCTATGTCTTTTCCCTTACCTCACAAACCTCATCTATCTCTCACTCTTAACAATCTCTTACATGTCCCTCACATCACCAAAAACCTTATGAGTGTGAGCAAATTTGCTCAAGATAATTCTGTATTTTTTGAATTTCATCCTAAGTTTTGTGTTGTCAAATCTCAGGCTACTTCTGAAGTCTTACTCAGTGGTCTTGTTGGTGCTGATGGCCTCTATAAATTCTCCAATCCAGCTGCTCCTCCGTTGTCCAAATCTTCTTCCTCTTATAGTTCTAGTCATAGTTATCCTGCAGCATACAATTGTAATACTTCCTATAGGACGGATGTTATAGATTCTATATCTCAGTGTACTGAATCTGTTGCAAATCATACTATAAATCCTTTGTCTTCTTGTAATGAATCTTGCAATTATAATGTTACAAGTACCTTTTTCAATTCTTCTCTAAACTCTGTCAGTACTGTTTTACCTTCCTCACACTTTAATGCTGCAAATTCTATTGCATCCAATAAATATGTGCTTTGGCATACTAGGCTGGGACACCCCAATCATCATACCCTCACTGATATCTTCAAACTGTGTAATCAATCCTTTCCATCTAAACCCCCTGCTGAGTTATGTCACGCTTGCTGCATTGGCAAGTCTCATAGACTTCCTTCTTCTTTATCTACCACAGTTTACTCTCATCCCTTTGAGCTGGTTGTATGTGATCTTTGGGGTCCTGCCCCTATGCAATCTTCCAGTGGTTATACCTATTTCCTAACCTGTATTGATGCCTTCTCTAGGTTTGTTTGGGTTTTTCCTCTCAAACTTAAGTCTGACACCATGGTTCAATTTCTTCAGTTTAAGAAAATGGTTGAACTTCAGTTCAATTGTCCCATTAAATGTGTCCAAACTGATGGGGGAGGTGAGTTTAGGCCTCTTACCAAATATCTCACAGATTTAGGGATTGTTCACAGATTCACTTGTCCCCATACACATCACCAAAATGGCCTTGTTGAACGTAAGCACAGGCACATTGTTGAGACTGGTCTCACACTCCTTGCTCAGTCCACCCTTCCCTTAAAATTCTGGGATCATGCCTTTGTCACAGCTGCATATCTCATTAACAGACTTCCTACACCTATACTTGACAATGTCTCACCTTATTTTAAATTACTTCACAAAAACCCTGACTATACTATCCTTAAAGTCTTTGGCTGTGCATGTTATCCTTTTCTCCGTCCCTATAATTCTCATAAACTTGATTTTAGATCTCAACTGTGTATTTTCCTTGGATACTCTACCTCTCACAAAGGCTATAAATGCCTTGCTTCAGATGGTCGCATTTTTATTTCCAAGGATGTTGTTTTTAATGAAGCAAATTTTCCTTATTCCACCTTGGTTTCTTCTTCAAAATCTGTCTCTCTTCCTAACACTCCATCCTCTTCCTCTCCCTCTCTCAGTTTTCCTCCTGTTTCCTCTGCTCCCTCTACTTCTAATCTGTCTTCTATGCCTTCTTCTTCCTCAAATTCTGCTTTTCCTCAACTTAGCAGTCCCACTATTTCTAATTTTTCTCCAATCTCTTCTTCCTCTTCCTCTGCTGCTCCCTCTAACAACTCTTATTCTTCTGGTCAGCAACCTATCCCTCAACCTCTCACTGCCATTCCCATTACCTCTTCTCCTTCTTCCTCTCCTGCCCTCATTCTCTCTGATCCAGCTGAAGCTAGCACTCTTTCTCCCTCCTCTTCATATTCCTCTCGTTTAGTTGGTCCCTCCCCTGGCCCTAGTCCTATTTCCCACCCTGCTGCCACAGCTTTACCTTCCATTCACCCTCAAAACATCCACCCTATGCAAACTAGAGCCAAAAGAGGAATCACTCTTCCTAGACTTCACCCTACTCTATTAATAGCCCACCTTGAACCTACATCTGTTGAGCAAGCCTTGGCTGCTCCTAACTGGTTTCAGGCCATGAAGGAAGAACATCAGGCACTGCTGAGAAATCAGACCTGGACTTTGGTGAAAGCTCCTGCTGGAAGGAAGCCTATTGGATGTAAGTGGGTGTTCAGGACTAAGGAGAATCCTGATGGTTCCATAAACAGGTATAAAGCCAGATTAGTGGCTAAAGGGTTCCATCAAAAGGCTGGTGATGATTTTCAAGAGACTTTTTCTCCTGTCATTAAACCTGTTACTGTGAGAATTGTTCTTTCTATTGCTGTTACAAACAGGTGGCCATTGCAGCAGATTGATGTTAACAATGCCTTCCTCAATGGCACTCTTGAAGAAGAAGTCCTTATGCAACAGCCCCCTGGCTTTGAAGTTGCTGACAGAACTCTTGTTTGCAAGTTAAATAAGGCTATTTATGGTTTAAAACAGGCTCCTAGGGCCTGGTTTGATAAGCTAAAGTGTGCCTTGGTTCAACTCGGGTTTAAGGCTAGTAGATGTGATCCTAGCTTGTTTTTGTTGCATCAAGGTAAACTTCAGATTCTAATTCTGGTCTATGTTGATGATATAATCATCACGGGTAGTTCTGCTCCTTTTATAGCTTCCTTGATCAAGCATCTCAATAATTCTTTCTCTCTCAAACAGCTGGGACAACTTGATTATTTCCTAGGGATTCAAGTGACTCATCTCCCTAATGGTTCTCTTCTCTTATCTCAGACTAAGTACATCACAGATTTGCTTTCAAGGCTTAATATGTTGAATGCCAATGGCATGCCTACTCCCATGGTCTCTAGCAGCAAATTGTCCAAGGTTGGGTCTGCTGCGGTTGATGACCCTACTCAGTTTCGGTCTGTGGTTGGTGCCCTTCAATATGCTACCTTAACTAGGCCAGAGATCTCTTTTTCAGTCAACAAAGTCTGTCAGTTTTTGTCCAATCCTTTAGAGGATCATTGGAAGGCTGTTAAAAGAATCTTAAGGTACCTAAGTGGTACTCTGCACCATGGTCTTCTCCTTCAGCCTGCTCCTATTCAGCAACCAATGCAGTTGCTAGGGTTCTGTGATGCAGACTGGGCATCAGACCCTGATGACCGGAGATCTACTTCAGGGGCCTGCATATATCTTGGGCCTAATGTTGTTTCCTGGTGGTCCAAGAAGCAACAGCTTGTTGCAAGGTCCAGTGCTGAAGCGGAATATCGCAGTATGGCTCAGCTAGCTGCTGAACTCATTTGGATTCAGTCCTTGCTCAAGGAACTCCATTATTCCTCTCAAGTTCCTAAGATCTTGTGTGATAACTTGAGCACTGTTACTTTGGCTCACAATCCTATTCTTCACAACAGGACTAAGCATATGGAGCTTGATATTTTCTTTCTGCGAGAGAAAGTACTCAGCAAAAGTCTGACTGTTGTTCATGTACCAGCTCAAGATCAATGGGCTGACATTCTCACTAAGCCCCTCTCTGCTGCCAAGTTTGTTCCTCTTCGTTCCAAGTTGCGTGTGTATGATAAGGCTGCTTTGACAAGTCTGCCATCAGCTTCTAAGGGGGACTAATAGAGTAGTTTACTAATATGCCCTTCATTTTATCTTTCTATTCTGTTTTGCTGAGCTGTCAGGTTTGTTAGTGGTGTGCTGTTAGCTTGTTATGGCCTCACACCTTTTCTGCTTTGAATCACATGGCTATATAAAGAAGCCTCTTGTATTACTGTTTAAGATGAGACAATGAGAGTTTCTTTTAATTCTCTCTCTTTACCTATTTCTATCAATATTCAACAATAACACAAGCATGATACTAGAATATTTTAAAAATGCATAAAGACTACGTAGTTGCATTGTGCTCTGATATGCTTCCCCGCTGAAAGGATCACTAACCATTCAAAGGATGCTCTGCATTTCACTGAGTTGGTGTGGCATTTCATATGAAATGATTTCATGGTTAGTAGAAAATGAACAGGAGATACCACCCCAGAAAAGGGATTCATTTGAAAGCAGCCATTAATCATTAGAAAAAAGATTAAGCTTTATGGAAGTATCCCTCTTCCTACTTCATTGTCATGCACCCTAGCTCAACATAAAGTTATAAATGGTCTTCACCAGTTACGTATTCCATCTGTTAGCACATGCACTGCACCATCACCCCATCTCTCAAGTAGCTGGACACTCCAAAGAATACAACTAGCCCATGGTTTTCATTTAATGACAAACACTCCAAGTTACAACCTCCAATGGTGATACTTATTTTTTACTTATTTAACTTGGTTAAAAGGAATAATGAACACCAAATGTGATAAACTGGTAGATGACATCAATCCTGTTGAATTACACGGTAAGACTAGTACTATACCTCCACTAATCATGTTCTATGTAACCTGCAACACTAAAGAATATCCTCAATTCTAAGTATGAACTACTTCTTTGGGCACACTCCAACGGTAAATTTGAAATACAAAAACTTGTATAATATTAAACTGGTATCTGGTATAATATTTTCCCAACTTCAAATGAATTCTCAACTGACCAAAATTGATCTGCTTAAATATCAAGAGTTTGACAGATTGAATACAACTGAAATTTGGAGGAAAACGGATAGTTCAAAAATATGAAGGTTAGCAATAAATAATGACTCTGGCAAAGAAGACAAGATTTCTATTAGCTGCAAATTTTTAGATGATTAAAACTTGATTTTGGCTACAAATAAAATTTCACTTTAAAATTTGGCTTGCTGACATTTTGGAAGTTTTGAACCTACCCTGAACATAGAGCGGTACAGAAATTCAGAGTTTTTCTCACTTTTCCTGTGACAACATGTGTGGTTGAGCTTCCATCAGCGGCAACAGTTCCACCAAGGTCTTCAATCACCTATATGTAACACAAATGTCTAAGAAATTTAAAACCCATAATTAAATTAATTGCCAGGATCTGTGAAAAAGAAAAACTATACAACAACAAAACTACACCCCTATTATTTTTCCCTACCATTTGTAATAAAACCAAACCGTATAAACAAAGAATGCTACATTCAAAAAGTAGAGACTGGATCTATAAATAAAGAGTTACAATTAAAAAAAATGTTACTCATCAGTTTACTAAAGCATTTATAAAATACTTGGGTAATTAAACAAACCTTTGCAAGCTGTGTTTTCTTAGCTTCATCATTGATATTCATCAACATGATTCTAAAGCATTGTTTAGTTGATGGCGGCTTTAGGTTGATTGGAGCTTTGAAATGTATATGGTCTCCAATACATTTTTCAGACTTCTTTGTAATTAAAGTATCACCATGAGAAACTTCCACATAACAAGGATTTGCCCTGTCAGCCTCAGAGACAAAACCCCAGCTAGAATCTGATTGACAGTCAACTAACTGGCTTCCCTTCACTTTCTTTGACTTCAAAGAGGATAAAGAGGCTTCCCATGCCCTCTTCTTAACTTTTGTAGATTGAGAACAATTTGTTGTGTTAGAAGGAACAGTGTCATTGCAGCAGCTCTTAGAATTGTGGCCTTCAAAGTCCATTGTGCAAGAGATCACAACTCACAATAAATAAAATAACAAATAGTTTTTATAAAGTATTTTATTTAACTTTTCCTAATTCCAGAAAAAAATTTAAAATTTTGAAAATAATCTTAATTGGGAGTATGGGAGAAGACAGATTGACATAATAGTATATTACCACTGAGTTTTCCATGTCCCCGTGAAGATCTGTCTTTTGCCAAAGCCTTAGGTTTACTTTGAGCGGTGTCTCTTCTAAGGGAAGATATAAAATCAATGAGTAGCTCATCTGAAACTTCACACTGCTCATTTTCAATAATTGCAGGTGGAGATGAGTTCTGATGAGGCTGTGAGAGGAGACGCTTCCCAGAGTTAGCTTCGTCACCTAGCAATTCCTTCTTTAAGTGGCAAACCATCAGTGTTGAACCACCGGGTAAGCATAATGTTCTGCGAATATCAGCTTTTATAGGTAACCTGCGGGCTCTACCTCTGGTATCCACCTCTGCTATTGATGAAAAACCCTACATTTGTGGGGGAAAAGTTGTAGCATCAGAACAAAAGAAGCTTCTTTTACTAAATAAAAATCATGCTTCTAAATTTTGCAAACTAATATCATTGAATATTTATCTTATTATATTAACTGCCTCTTTGCATAAATGTAAAGTTTTTCTTGGAAGGGTGTTCACGAATCTGTAGAATACTCTAAACTCGAAAATGAATGACAACCACGTAAATAATAAACAACCACAATCAAAGCTATGTATTAGGAATTATTGCTTGTAGTAGAGATCCAGTTTAATAGAGTAGTTTACTAATATGCCCTTCATTTTATCTTTCTATTCTGTTTTGCTGAGCTGTCAGGTTTGTTAGTGGTGTGCTGTTAGCTTGTTATGGCCTCACACCTTTTCTGCTTTGAATCACATGGCTATATAAAGAAGCCTCTTGTATTACTGTTTAAGATGAGACAATGAGAGTTTCTTTTAATTCTCTCTCTTTACCTATTTCTATCATGGTATACAGAGCATAATTTTTTTCCGATCCATGGAACCTTTATTCCCTTCCTCTCAGGTGAAACTTTCTCACCTAATTTCTGTTAAGCTTGACGACAAGAATTTCAAACAGTGGAAGCAGCAGATTGATGGCGTCGTCCGTGGTCATCGTCTTCAACGCTTTGTCACTGTTCCGGTGATTCCGCCACCGTCTCCCTCAGATCCTGCATCTCACAGTGCGTTTCTTGAGTGGGAACAGCAGGATGCTCTCATTTGCACCTGGCTTCTCTCTACCATCTCCGATGCTCTCCTTCCTAAGCTCGTTGACTGCAAGCATGCGTGGCAGGTGTGGACAGAAGTTCATCGGTACTTTGATGTTCTTCTCTCCACCAAGGCTCGTCAACTTCGTTCAGAACTCCGGCGTCTTACGAAGGGTTCACTAACGATTACTGAGCTTATGACGCGTTCACGTGACATCAGTGAGTCGCTAACCTCCATCGGTGATCCCGTTCCTCTTCGTAACCTAATTGAGATTGTTCTTGATTCGTTACCTGAGGATTATGATTCTATTGTCGCCGCCGTTAACAGCAAAGATGACGTTAGCTCCTTGGAAGAGTTGGAGTCTTCCTTGCTTGCTCATGAGTCGCGATTGGAGAAGCATCGCAAAGCTGCGATTACAGAACCGGCGACGGCGACGATCAATCTCACTCAAGCAACACCTTCTCCCACTCCAGTCGCTTCTGATCAAGTCATCTCCGAGGCGTTTCCTCAAGGAACGAGTCACGTCACCGCTAATGCTGAAAATCATTCCTATGGTGCACGTGGTGGTCGTTCTGGTCGCGGTGGTGGTCGTTTTGGTCGTGGAGGAGGTCGTTTTGGGAAATCACCGTGTCAGATTTGTCACAAACCTGGTCATGATGCTTCAGTATGCTACTATCGTTATGCCAATTCAAGTGGTGCTAGTTATCCACATCATCGAGCTCCCTTCAATCCTTTTCACGTGGCTCCTCGTGCTGTTTATCCTGTGCAGCTTGCTTATGCTTCTCCCAGAGCTGCGCCTCCCAGATCTTCTGCACCACAAGCCTTTTATGCAGGTACTGAAGCTAACAGTGCAAACCAGTGGTGGTATCCTGACTCAGGAGCTTCTCATCATGTTACTCCTGATGCCTCTAATGTGTCTGACTCTGCCTCCGTGCCTGGAACTGAACAAGTTTTCATAGGTAACGGCCAAGGTTTGTCCATCAACTCTGTAGGTTCTATGTCTTTTCCCTTACCTCACAAACCTCATCTATCTCTCACTCTTAACAATCTCTTACATGTCCCTCACATCACCAAAAACCTTATGAGTGTGAGCAAATTTGCTCAAGATAATTCTGTATTTTTTGAATTTCATCCTAAGTTTTGTGTTGTCAAATCTCAGGCTACTTCTGAAGTCTTACTCAGTGGTCTTGTTGGTGCTGATGGCCTCTATAAATTCTCCAATCCAGCTGCTCCTCCGTTGTCCAAATCTTCTTCCTCTTATAGTTCTAGTCATAGTTATCCTGCAGCATACAATTGTAATACTTCCTATAGGACGGATGTTATAGATTCTATATCTCAGTGTACTGAATCTGTTGCAAATCATACTATAAATCCTTTGTCTTCTTGTAATGAATCTTGCAATTATAATGTTACAAGTACCTTTTTCAATTCTTCTCTAAACTCTGTCAGTACTGTTTTACCTTCCTCACACTTTAATGCTGCAAATTCTATTGCATCCAATAAATATGTGCTTTGGCATACTAGGCTGGGACACCCCAATCATCATACCCTCACTGATATCTTCAAACTGTGTAATCAATCCTTTCCATCTAAACCCCCTGCTGAGTTATGTCACGCTTGCTGCATTGGCAAGTCTCATAGACTTCCTTCTTCTTTATCTACCACAGTTTACTCTCATCCCTTTGAGCTGGTTGTATGTGATCTTTGGGGTCCTGCCCCTATGCAATCTTCCAGTGGTTATACCTATTTCCTAACCTGTATTGATGCCTTCTCTAGGTTTGTTTGGGTTTTTCCTCTCAAACTTAAGTCTGACACCATGGTTCAATTTCTTCAGTTTAAGAAAATGGTTGAACTTCAGTTCAATTGTCCCATTAAATGTGTCCAAACTGATGGGGGAGGTGAGTTTAGGCCTCTTACCAAATATCTCACAGATTTAGGGATTGTTCACAGATTCACTTGTCCCCATACACATCACCAAAATGGCCTTGTTGAACGTAAGCACAGGCACATTGTTGAGACTGGTCTCACACTCCTTGCTCAGTCCACCCTTCCCTTAAAATTCTGGGATCATGCCTTTGTCACAGCTGCATATCTCATTAACAGACTTCCTACACCTATACTTGACAATGTCTCACCTTATTTTAAATTACTTCACAAAAACCCTGACTATACTATCCTTAAAGTCTTTGGCTGTGCATGTTATCCTTTTCTCCGTCCCTATAATTCTCATAAACTTGATTTTAGATCTCAACTGTGTATTTTCCTTGGATACTCTACCTCTCACAAAGGCTATAAATGCCTTGCTTCAGATGGTCGCATTTTTATTTCCAAGGATGTTGTTTTTAATGAAGCAAATTTTCCTTATTCCACCTTGGTTTCTTCTTCAAAATCTGTCTCTCTTCCTAACACTCCATCCTCTTCCTCTCCCTCTCTCAGTTTTCCTCCTGTTTCCTCTGCTCCCTCTACTTCTAATCTGTCTTCTATGCCTTCTTCTTCCTCAAATTCTGCTTTTCCTCAACTTAGCAGTCCCACTATTTCTAATTTTTCTCCAATCTCTTCTTCCTCTTCCTCTGCTGCTCCCTCTAACAACTCTTATTCTTCTGGTCAGCAACCTATCCCTCAACCTCTCACTGCCATTCCCATTACCTCTTCTCCTTCTTCCTCTCCTGCCCTCATTCTCTCTGATCCAGCTGAAGCTAGCACTCTTTCTCCCTCCTCTTCATATTCCTCTCGTTTAGTTGGTCCCTCCCCTGGCCCTAGTCCTATTTCCCACCCTGCTGCCACAGCTTTACCTTCCATTCACCCTCAAAACATCCACCCTATGCAAACTAGAGCCAAAAGAGGAATCACTCTTCCTAGACTTCACCCTACTCTATTAATAGCCCACCTTGAACCTACATCTGTTGAGCAAGCCTTGGCTGCTCCTAACTGGTTTCAGGCCATGAAGGAAGAACATCAGGCACTGCTGAGAAATCAGACCTGGACTTTGGTGAAAGCTCCTGCTGGAAGGAAGCCTATTGGATGTAAGTGGGTGTTCAGGACTAAGGAGAATCCTGATGGTTCCATAAACAGGTATAAAGCCAGATTAGTGGCTAAAGGGTTCCATCAAAAGGCTGGTGATGATTTTCAAGAGACTTTTTCTCCTGTCATTAAACCTGTTACTGTGAGAATTGTTCTTTCTATTGCTGTTACAAACAGGTGGCCATTGCAGCAGATTGATGTTAACAATGCCTTCCTCAATGGCACTCTTGAAGAAGAAGTCCTTATGCAACAGCCCCCTGGCTTTGAAGTTGCTGACAGAACTCTTGTTTGCAAGTTAAATAAGGCTATTTATGGTTTAAAACAGGCTCCTAGGGCCTGGTTTGATAAGCTAAAGTGTGCCTTGGTTCAACTCGGGTTTAAGGCTAGTAGATGTGATCCTAGCTTGTTTTTGTTGCATCAAGGTAAACTTCAGATTCTAATTCTGGTCTATGTTGATGATATAATCATCACGGGTAGTTCTGCTCCTTTTATAGCTTCCTTGATCAAGCATCTCAATAATTCTTTCTCTCTCAAACAGCTGGGACAACTTGATTATTTCCTAGGGATTCAAGTGACTCATCTCCCTAATGGTTCTCTTCTCTTATCTCAGACTAAGTACATCACAGATTTGCTTTCAAGGCTTAATATGTTGAATGCCAATGGCATGCCTACTCCCATGGTCTCTAGCAGCAAATTGTCCAAGGTTGGGTCTGCTGCGGTTGATGACCCTACTCAGTTTCGGTCTGTGGTTGGTGCCCTTCAATATGCTACCTTAACTAGGCCAGAGATCTCTTTTTCAGTCAACAAAGTCTGTCAGTTTTTGTCCAATCCTTTAGAGGATCATTGGAAGGCTGTTAAAAGAATCTTAAGGTACCTAAGTGGTACTCTGCACCATGGTCTTCTCCTTCAGCCTGCTCCTATTCAGCAACCAATGCAGTTGCTAGGGTTCTGTGATGCAGACTGGGCATCAGACCCTGATGACCGGAGATCTACTTCAGGGGCCTGCATATATCTTGGGCCTAATGTTGTTTCCTGGTGGTCCAAGAAGCAACAGCTTGTTGCAAGGTCCAGTGCTGAAGCGGAATATCGCAGTATGGCTCAGCTAGCTGCTGAACTCATTTGGATTCAGTCCTTGCTCAAGGAACTCCATTATTCCTCTCAAGTTCCTAAGATCTTGTGTGATAACTTGAGCACTGTTACTTTGGCTCACAATCCTATTCTTCACAACAGGACTAAGCATATGGAGCTTGATATTTTCTTTCTGCGAGAGAAAGTACTCAGCAAAAGTCTGACTGTTGTTCATGTACCAGCTCAAGATCAATGGGCTGACATTCTCACTAAGCCCCTCTCTGCTGCCAAGTTTGTTCCTCTTCGTTCCAAGTTGCGTGTGTATGATAAGGCTGCTTTGACAAGTCTGCCATCAGCTTCTAAGGGGGACTAATAGAGTAGTTTACTAATATGCCCTTCATTTTATCTTTCTATTCTGTTTTGCTGAGCTGTCAGGTTTGTTAGTGGTGTGCTGTTAGCTTGTTATGGCCTCACACCTTTTCTGCTTTGAATCACATGGCTATATAAAGAAGCCTCTTGTATTACTGTTTAAGATGAGACAATGAGAGTTTCTTTTAATTCTCTCTCTTTACCTATTTCTATCACAGTTGTGTGGTAGTGGGCCAGCTGTGTGGAGCCCAAGGAACAGTATCTTCCAAAGACTTCTAAAGTCTGTTAGAATCGATTACAGTTTGTTATAACTATATACTCTGGTGTAAGCAGATTCGTTTCATTATCACAATACATAGAAGATTTCAGATTTAAGCTCTAAGAATTCTCTCAGTTTCTATATTCGTAGTAATTATATGATCTATGCAAGACTCCAAAGAATTTTGGTTTAAAAGTTACCTGCTTAAGCCAAAATCCTTCAGATTCTTTGTCTCCCCAACAGAAAATAGAGTGAATGCCAACATTTTGAAGTCTCTTCTTCAGCTCTAGAAACAATAGATGACCAAAACCCTGCGGGATATTAACCAATAATCAACTAATAAACCTTATTTAATAGCGTAAATAATAAGTTGTTTATTGTGAGCACCTAAAAATATATACAAAAGGACAACAAATGTAGTACATGAGTAGGAGAATTTGGAAAGGCTTAACATTTCATAAAAGTAGCTGCAGCTCAAAATAATTAAATCTAAAGCAGAAGCTTTATATAAAATCTTCTCATAAACAAACCAAAAGAATGTTAATGTGATTAACTATTGCAAGTTTATTTCTTGAAACTGGCTTAAGATGTGACACTAATAAAAATAAACTTTAAACTGGAATAAAAAGGAATATTGAAAAATATATGCAGACCTTCCGTTGATAGATTGCATTGACAGCTGCAAGTGGGATCTCTGCATATTCTGTATCTGCAGGGATGATTTGATAACTAATCGCAGCTATAACCTGTAAAATGATGAAAGTGAGTCAAAATTTAAGATGTAACAAAGCATATTCTATCTTATTTCTCTAATTTCCACACCTATGCACTGTTGTATTGTCTAGATCAAATTATATGACAGCACGGAATTATAACTTTCTTTTATTTCTAAGCCAGATGGTCTCTTCTTAGATGAAAAATTAGAGCATCAGCAAAGATCAACTAATACTATTATTGAGACAATGTCAACCCACTTGTAGAACCATCAGTCAATCCACTAATGACTAAATACATGTTGTAATTTTATACACAGTCAAAAGGACATAAATATCTTGGGGCTAAAAATCTTAGATTTTCTGTTTAAGAAATAGGCATGAGCCCTGCTTAATTTGGAAATGCGCTGTGACTAAAAGCATTGTCTTTAGAACTAACTTATATGATAGTACAACATAAGTTACTTATGGCAGCACAGTAAATGACCAAAAGATCAAGTTATACAAATAAAAGACCAATACAAGAGGAGCCTTTCAATTTGTGACAGGAGTACAGTTATTAAACAAATACCTTTCCTGAATCTCTAGCCAAACTGGATTTTAGAACTAGTGTTCGATATTTCCTGCACGATTAAACAACAAATAAATGAAAGCTTCTTACAAATTTTAAGTAGCCACAAAAATACCGATACAAAATGAAATATGGTAAAACAATATTCACACAAAAAAATTTGTAAGTAAATAATATACTAAAATCACCGTAGTTAGTGAATTATCTGTTGCAGATTATTATCACACAAGAGAAGCAAAGACAGATAAAACTAAGTAAGTATCTAATACCCATTAGTCACACATCTCTCAAGAAACTTTGATTGTTTCCCGGTATTTGCAGCATAATTCATTCCAGGTAGCTCTGTCATAAACATCTGTAACACTTCCTGTAAACCCAACAATTTACACTCAACATTTACATAAGGATATATCTTTTTAGTACCTATAAAAATTTCTACATTTACACAAGCATAAATTTTTCCAAATCAAAGGGTTACCTGGAGGTAGGACTTGCTAATATCATCAACATCTTTCGGATTAAGCAGCACAAACTCGTGTTCTGCGAATATATTAACCAACGAGCAAGCATTATAATCACAATAGTGAACACTAAAATGAATAATACATCGAATAATCGCGTGAAAGCATATGGTTTTACCTGTTTTTTCGGACTCGGAAGTGTTTTTATGGTTCGCAGAAACATCTTGTCCCGCTACTTGGGAATCAAAGAAACATAGTAAAAACTGTTAATCGTAAATCGAATCAAATGAACTGAAAGAGAAGCGTTATTCATTGGAAAAACAAATACCAGAAACTTTTATATTTCCGCTTTGAGGAAGAGAGATTAAGAGGTCGTTGGAAGTTGAATTGCATGTGAAAGTGCTGGCTTCGACCGTAACCTCGCAGTTACCTGCAAAATTAGGAGATTAGAAATTGAGATGTGAATCGGGAAGCAAGTGATGAAGGGTTGTTAGGGTTTGAAGATTCACCGATGAAGATTGAGGAGTGGTTTCTTTTTGGCGCCATGTTTCTTTGTTTTGATGTGAAGTTTGGGTTTGCTTGTTCAACTTTATAGAAGCGGGAGGGTTTTTTTTGTATGTTATTTTTTATTAGCTTTTTTTTTTAGAAATAACTGTTATCCTATTAAAATTGAATACATATTTAAATGCTAAATGTTGAGTAAAATTCATCTAAATAGTTTTTAATTATATAATTTTTTTCTCTTTTCAATTATTTAATATATTAATTAATATTTAATATTAATTACTCCAGCTCATTGTTTCACTATTAATTTTATGTACTTCAACTATTCAATTAATAAAAAAATTAAATTTTTTTCTTACGTATAATATCTAATAATTTGTTTCGTGCATCACACGCAGTGAGAATACTAGTATTCAATCAAAAACAAATATTGATCATGGCGATCAAAAGATCCAACCTACAAAAAAACCAAACAAAAGTTAAGGAGTCATAAGCCACTAAGATATTTTTTATAATTGGGCTTCATCCAACATCTATTTATCGTAATATCAATAACTTTGTCCCCTATATTTTGATTGCTTATATTATTCCCAAAACACATATCATTGCGATAGTGCCAGATTTCATAAACTGCTTCTACAAAAGCGTATTTCAATATGGCTATTTTTGCACCTTTTCCTTTGCAACTATTGATCGCTCAGTTGAACCATGTAACATCTTTCTAACTCCACGTGTATTTCTCATATGATTTACAAATTAAATTGAATAAAACCACCACTCAAGGGTGTCACACTTCATAATTTTATTCGCAAATGTAGCATTCTCAACCCGATGTTACATATCAAAGTAAGACATTATTAATGCATTGAACTAAATATAACACTTTGAAGATATCCTCAAAGCTTCTATGAACTAATCTTGAACCTGCGTGTTACACACGTGGGGGCAACATTCAAACAAAAAGAGTGAGTAGTCATGATTTATTATAAAAGATATAAGAAAAAGATTAGTAGTATAGATGACATCATCATATCACAATACATAACATTCATCAATACTTCATAATCACCAATACATCATAATAGCACTTAGACATCTTTCATCATCACAAATCATCATATCCTCACGCAGTTCACAAATATCATCACATTAAAACGCATCAACAAAATCATGCAATGTCACATAGGATATTAATGCACAATTCTGACTCAATGCATGTGGTACCAATATTTTAATAACACCTAACTCATCACCCTCCAAATATCCCTGTCATAGGATTGATTCCTGAAGGGTGAGAAAACACTTAGAAGGGGGGGTTGAATAAGTTTTTTCTTTTTCTTACTAGCTCAATAATAATGGAAAGACACAGTTATTTTTATCCTGATTCGTTTGAACTCAAACTACTACAGTCCACCCGCCAAGGTGATTTCGCCTTTCTCAACAAGGACTTAATTCACTATAATCAAACAGATTACAATCACACAACCAAACTGTTGTGACTAATAATTCAAAGCACAAGTAAACTTACAAGTGACTAACACCACTAAGACTCAAACTAGTCCTAGCCTTCTTGAGAAATCTGACCAAACTTGGTCTCTTAAGGAACAAATACAAGAATTAAATCTTTACAATAGTGAAACAAATTGCTTCTTAGAAAGCTATATCATAAACTGTGATTTATCACTAAGATAAGTTTAGCACTTGAGAAAATAACAAAGTGTTTGTGAGCAGCAGAATATTTTTCACGTTAGTTGAGTAGTTGGCTTGCAATAAATGATCTTCTATTTATAGCATGAAGAAAACGACTGTTACTGCCTTCAAAAGTGAGGAGCAATTAACGTTTGCGTGTTTGCTTGCAATATTTCTTTTTCCAATGAACTAACGTATAGACACTTGAGTGCTTTTAGCCGTCTTTGCATTAAATGAACAAACGGCACTTGTCAGAGCATGTTTCCTGAAACTTGACAAGACTTGTTAGCTTCTTTATTCTTTCAGAACTAGCTTCGCATCTTGCTTCAGAATTTGCTTGCAAATAACTTCTTATCAGAATGTGCTTGCAAAATACTTCTAAATAGAGTTTGCATGGAAACTTGCTAAGATTAGAGGATGCATTAAAATGCTTCTTATCAGAGCCAGCGTCAGAATTTGCGCTAAATAAATAGTTCTTTCATCAAAGAACTTCTTCATTTATTTTCAGCTCAGCACGTAAAAATGATTTTCATCTAAGAAAATACTTCAGTCAGAACATTATCTGAAACAAAGAAATATGCTCATCAGAGTATCAATTATATAAAATATATTTTATTGTTATCATCAAAACTCTGAGATATGATCAGAACCAATCTTGTTCTAACAATCTCCCCCTTTTTGATGATGACAAAAATATTCAGGTTTTGAAAAAGAATTGAATAAGAGATAAGAATGTCCCCCTGAAATAAATATTTCTATAAGAAAAACTTCCTGAGAATTTTCATCAGAGCTTTGAGATTTTTCTTTTAGGATTTCTTCAGCAAGTCTTTTGAAGATAATGTTCAGATGATTAAACTTCCAGAGTTTAGTGATACCTGCAAAATTATTTAAACAGAGAAAGAAATCTTTGTATTTTGTTAGTAATGTTTGAGACTTAGTCCCATAACTGTTAATCGAAGATTAGATCAAAATACTCATTTTCTCCCCCTTTTTGGCATAATCAAAAAGTATAAAAAGAATTAAGAGCGTAAAAAGGTTTATAAAAAGATTCAGAGGTACAAAATAAAACAAAAAACAAGAAACAAAATGACACTTAAGATTTTCTAGAAACAAGATCCATAAGAAGATTCTTGATTTCAGATGAAGATTTTTCTTACTTCATCATCCAGTTTCTGATTTCCTTGTTTGTCTCATCCTGCTTGTCCAAGCGCTCATGAATAGCTTCATTTTACTTCTTAAGCTCATTCAGAGTATCCATAAACAGTGAAGTAGAAGCAGAGGATGAAGTAGCTTCAGCAGATATAACCTTTGGTGTAGAAACAACTGAGTCAAAACGAACAAAATTTAAAAGTATAGTGCCCAAATCAACCATAAGAGTTGGCACAGGTTCTGGTGCAGCTTTAGCAGAAGGTTGATTAAACAAAATTATTTCCAAGGGATTTGAATCTTCAGAGGCATCTTCAGACTCATCTTCTGAAATGTCCATTTGATCAGCAGGAGCGTTAGCAATCAGCAGAGTAGACTTCTTGTCCCAAATCTCAGCAGCTTCTAACTAGAAGGCATGCAGATGTTTGGAGAAATTCTCAAGCACCTGAGAATGACATAAGTCTTGCAATTTTAGTGAATCAACATCTAATATTCTTCTGAACGTTTCCCACAAAAGATCTATTGCTGTTGGGTTCACATTGTTGGTGCAGTCTGCCTTCAGCAGGTCTATCCAAGCTTGTACTTCTGTTAAAAAATTCTGAAAACATACATTTACATCTGGCTGGATAGGTTTGGGAACAGCCTTTTTGTAGGTTTTGTTTTTTAGAAATTGTAGGGATTCAAAATCAACTACAGTTTTCAGAAAGTCAGTTGGTTCAGGAGTTTCTAATTGATTAGGTGTTGTTGATTGGTCAGGATTTTCAGATGGTTTAGGTGTTTGCTGATGGTTCAAGAGTTTCAGATGGTTCACGTGTTGCTGATGGTTCATGAGATGGATTGAGGGTGTGTTCTGGAGATTGAGGAGGTGAAAGCATTAGTGAGTTAGGTGTTGGAAGTTCTGGAGATGTGGGTGGTGTGACGTCAGGAGAAATGATGATGGTGTTTTCAGCAGTGGAGGTAGGATTTTGTGGTTGAGTTCTGTTCATAGCAAAGATATTCTCAAAGGGTAGGGTGAAAGGTGGCTTTTGTGTGGCCAGAGGTACGTTTATTCTAGGTATTCTCCAAGAGCCAACATCATACCATCCAGTAGGTCTTGGTGATAAAGGTCTGGGAAGTGGTTTAGAAAAGTTTTCAGCATGATTATTTTGTGAGATATGTGTTTGAGATGGTTGTGTTTGGGTTTCAGGAGAGTCATCAGAGTCAAAATCACTTAAGTCTGATAAAACTTGATCTATTTGAGGGTTTTTAGAAAGAGGTTCAGAGGGAATGGTTAAATCTATGTCGACATCTATGTCACCTAATGTTTGAGGTTCAGCAGATGTAGATATATGTACAGAATCATAAACAGAAATAGTTTTAGAAGGTGTACCTGATTTCTTCTTCTTCTTCTGGGGTCTAGCAAAGGGTCCTTCAACTGCTTTCCTTTTCATTGGCTGCTGAAAGACAACATCTGGAGCTGCTTCATGTCTATCTTGAAGCCATGCAGGATCAATTGGAGTTCCACTTTATTTGAAAATTTGAATGTAATGCAGAATGATACGAGGGTGATCTCCTGAGTTGAAAAGTGGAAAGTCAGCAATTGGAATTCTTCTTCTAGTAACGGTTGCTGATACGTAAGGGGTTGGTTCTATCAGCAGTTTATCAATGATCTTTCTCTTCACCATATTCTTTCCTGTCAGAGTTTTCCCACACGTAGGCTTTAACTCCCCCAGCAGTTTTGCTTAGTCCAAATGTGCAATCAGACCATTCTTTGTCAGAATGTCTGAAATCAATCTTCCCATTGGAATCCAGTTCCTCTTGGATTTAGGGTTCTTCACTCTTTATGCTTCCCTTGTTTCCTTGACATGTGTCCAGAGGTGGTCAAACAGAAGGTAGGGTAAATCAATCTTAACATTTGTTCCCAGACAGAACAGAAGGTATTGCTGGTGGTATTTATATAGTCAGGAGAACTTGTTTCCTTTCTATGATGAATGCAGCCATGGATGATTATATCCCAGATCTTGTACTGATTCTTCAAGTCTCTGAATTTTGATGAAGCTTGCCCAGTTGTAAAAATTTCAGAATGAACTCTTGACATGTCCATTTTGCCATTTGAGATTCCAGTGACTCCATTTCCTTCAAAACCCAGTAACTTCCTGATGAGATTTTCAGTTATTGAGATTTTCTTACCCATTACAAACGAGAGAATAACCTTTGGTGATGCAATGGCATGTATCCAAAATTCCTTAACAAGGTGTGGAAATACAGGGCCAACAAGACGGTCAAAGAAATTTCCCCATCCTTGAAATTCCACAGCAGGAAGAAGGTCAAACCCATTTGCCTTTAGGTTTTCAAAGTCCACCATCAATTCACTTATTACTTCTAAACTATCAACTGGAATAAGAGTGGTTCTCTCAGGGATGATGTATTATTCATTTTGAGTGCTTCCAGAAGGAGTAGAGGAAGAAGCCATGAGAGCACTTAGGTTGAGAAAAAAATGGGTTGCAGAAAAAATACACAAAGACGGTTGAAATTTGAAAGAGAAGGTAAAAAGTGAGAAATGGGTTTTAGAAAAGTATTTATATGTAAACTTTTGAGAAAAAGGTTTTAAAATAAAACTGTAAAAAGAATTTAAAAAATTAATTTAAAAAAATGTAATCGTCACTAGCATTTAATGACATTGAAAAATGAGGGGAAACATGAGATTTTGAACAACTCGTAACAGTTACCTAGGAACGGCGTCAATAGCATAGCACGCGTGACCTTTCAGAAACACAACATGTGTTCATCTCCTGAAGGTTGCATGAGACAGTTGTTTGATATAATGAACTGCTGAACTATACTTGTAATGAAACGTTAGAACATTTCAGAACTTTATATATAGTTTCTGATGTAACTTCTCTTCTAACTTCTGAAGAGCTGTTAATCAGAACATTCATTTCAGAATATTCTGAAGGCAATCACAGAAGATAAATACAATTTTATTCAGGACAAAATTTCATACTAATATTTTTCAGAATGAATTTGAATCTATCTTCTGAAAGGGATTTAGTAAAAATATCAGCCCATTGATGATCTGTTTTTACAAAGTTTAAATTTAAAATTCCTTTCTGAATGTAGTCCCTTATAAAATGATATTTAATTTCTATGTGTTTTGCTTTAGAATGCAAAATGGGATTTTTAGAAAGACAAATTGCAGAGGTATTGTCACAAAAGATAGGAATCTTACTTTCATAAAGATTAAAATCTTCTAACTGACTTTTCATCCAGATCATCTGAGAACTACATCCAGCAACATATATATACTCTGCTTCTGTTGTTGAAAGTGCAATGGTAGCTTGCTTATTGTTGTACCATGAGATAAGATTGTCACCCAGAAACTGACAGCTTCCAAAGATGCTCTTTCTTTCAATTCTATCTCCAGCAAAGTCAGCATCATAATAACCTACTAGTCTGAATTCTTTTGATCTTCTGTAACACAGACCCAGATTAGTAGTACCTTTCAGATACCTCTGAATTCGCTTAACAGCAGTTAAGTAAGATTCTCTAGGATCTGATTGGAATCTAGCACATAAACATACGCTGAATAATATATCAGGTCTAGATGCAGTTAGATAGAGAAAGGATTCAATCATACCTCTGTAAAGTTTCTGATCTACCTTCATACTTACCTCACCTTTTCCCATAATGCATGTAGGATGCATTGGTGTCTTTGCATCTTTGCTTTCTGACATCTGGAATTTCTTCATAAGTTCTTTAACATACTTCGTCTGATGTATGTAAGTACCTTCTGGAGTCTGGTTTATTTGTATTCCCAAAAAAAGAACTTTAATTCTCCCATCACGCTCATCTCAAATTCAACATGCATGGTCTCAGCAAATTCTTTTCCAAGAGAGATATTAGAGGTTCCAAAAATAATATCATCAACATAAATTTGACAAATTAAAATGTCATTTTAAATGTTTTTCTGAATAAAGTTGTGTCCACTTTCCCTTTGGTAAAATCCTTTTCTAAAAGAAAATTACTCAAACGTTCATACCAAGCTCTGAGAGCTTGTTTCAGACCGTATAAAGACTTTTTTAGTTTAAAAACATGTTCTAGGTATTTTGAGTCATTAAAGCCCGGAGGTTGATGGACATAAACTTCTTCTTCTATATATCCATTTAAAAATGCACTTTTAACATCCATTTGATATAATGAAATGTTATTTTGAATAACAAAAGAAATTAATAATCTAATAGATTCTAACCTGGAGACCGGGGTAAAGGTTTCATTATAATCAATTCCTTCTTGTTAACTATAACCTTGTGCAACCATTCGTGCTTTGTTTCTGACCACCTCTCCTTGCTTATTTAGTTTGTTTCTGAAAACCCATTTAGTTCCTATAATGTTGAATCCTTTAGGTCTTGGAACTAGATCCCATACATTGTTTCTGCAAAATTGATTGAGTTAATCTTGCATAGCTAGGATCCAATCATTGTCTTCCAGAGCTTCATCAATAGAGGTTGGATCAATCAGAGATACCAATCCAAACAATGATTCTTCATTGATTCTGAGAGAGGATCTTGTTCTGATGGGATCTTCTTTCCTTCCAATAATCATGTCTTCTTTATGAGCTGAAGAGATTCTGGGAAACCTTTTCTGAGAGGGTTGTTCAGAGATTCTGATATTATCCAGAGCATTATCAAGAGGAGGATCTTGAGTCGTCATTTGCTTCTGACTTTTTAGAGTTTGAAAGATGATCTTCTGTACCTACAGAAATATCAGTTTGCTTTGGCTGTTGTTGGCCAAGCTTATCATCAAACCTGACTTTGATTAATTCTTCAACAATCAGAGTTTGTGTTGTATACTCTATAGCCTTTTGAGCGTTCAGAATGTCCAACCAGAAAACACTTTTGTGCTTTAGAATCAAACTTGTTCAGATTATCTTTAGTGTTTAGAATAAAGCAAGTACATCCAAAAGGATAGAAATATGAAATGTTGAGTTTTCTGTTTTTCCACAATTCATAGGGAGTCTTTTCAAGAATAGGTATTATAGAGATTCTATTCTGAATGTAACATGTTGTGTTTACTGCTTCTGCCCAGAAGTGCTTAGCCATATTTGTTTCATTGATCATGGTTCTGGCCATTTCTTGTAACGTTCTATTCTTTCGTTCTACAACTCCATTTTGTTGAGGAGTTCTAGGACAAGATAAATTATGAACAATACCATTTTATTTAAAATATTTTTCAAAATAATGGTTTTCAAATTCTCCTCCATGATCACTTCTAACTTTTATAATTCTAAAATATTTTTCATTTTGCACTTGGTTACAGAAGTCAACGAACACAAAATGTGACTCTTCCTTGTGTTTTAAAAACTTAACCCATGTCCATCTTTTGTAGTCATCAATAATGACCAATCCATACTTCTTACCTCTGATGGATGCAATTTTAACTGGCCCAAACAGATCAATGTGAAGTAGTTCTAATGGCCTAGAGGAAGAAACAACATTTTTTATTTAAAAGAAGGTTTTGAAAATTTTTCTTTTTGACATGCTTCGCACAGAGCTTCTGAGTTGAACTTCAGATTGGGAAGTCCTCTGACTAAATTCAGTTTATTTATTTGAGAGATTTTTCTCATGCTGACATGTCCCAATCTTAAGTGTCATACCCATTGCTCATCGCTAATAGACAAAAGGCATTTTACATTCTGAGTTTTAAGATTTGAGAAATCAATTTTATAGATGTTGTTCTTTCTCTTTCCAGAAAAGAGGATTGTTCCATCTTTTTTACTAACAGCTCTACAGGAATTTTGATTAAAGATAATGTCATAACCGTTGTCACTTAATTGACTTATGTACAACAGATTATGCGCTAATCCTTCTACTAATAAAACATTAGAGATAAAAGGAAGGTTACCGTTTCCAATGGTTCCAAAACCAATAATCTTCCCTTTCTGATTACCTCCAAACTTGACGTCTCCTCCAGATTTAAATTCCAGGTTTTGAAACATAGACTTTCTTCCCATCATGCGTCGTGAGCATCCAGAGTCCAGGTACCATGACTGGTGTTTCAATTGAGTTGTTAAGGACATCTGCAAGAAATATTATTTTCTCCTTAGGTACCATATCTTTTTGGGTCCTCTTTGGTTGGAGTTTCTAAAGTTCTGTTTGAACTTTGGATTAGCATAAGAATTTCCAGAGTGAGATGTGTATTTAATATCATGTGTGTGCCCAAAACTAAATTATTTATTCAGAGGTTTATATGTGAAAGTCATCTTAGCAACAGGTTTTGGTATATATGTTTCCTTCCCTTTGGGAGTTTCATATCCAATTCCTCTTCTATTGTTCCCACTAACTTCATAGATCATTGAAGCCATTTTGCTTTTATCTATGCTTTTAGCAAGAAAAGTTTGAAAACTAGAGTCATATTCTTTAAGAATATCTCTTGAACTTGACGCAGAATCTGAAATATAAATTTTTTGAACTTTTTGAATTTCCTCTTTAAGTTTAAAATTATTTTCTTTGAGTTCAGATTTTTCTGTTTCATGTTTCTCAAGATCAGATGCAAGACTCTTTTTGAGTTTCTTGTATTTGATTTTGAGTTGACTATAGTTTTCCAGAAGTTCTGATAAACTTTCAGCACGTTTAGCTCTAGTAAATTCAGAGAATACCTCTTTTGGTTCTGACTCACAGTCTGAGTCATCTGCTGTGGTAGCCATAAGATCTAGGTTGGCATTCTCATCTTCAGAATCAGATTCATCTTCAGAGGATTCTGAATCGTCCCAGGTGGCCATCATGCCTTTCTTTCTACCAAACTTTTTCTTTGGTCTTTCTCTTTGTAGTTTTGGACAATCACTCTTGTAGTGTCCTAGTTCTTTACATTCATAACAAATTATTTCTCTTCTGTTTGACTTCTTGTGTCCAGAAGATTCTGGTTTATCTTCTGACTTCTTGAAGTTCCTGAACTTCTTCTGTCAGTGCTTCCACATCTGGTTGATCCTTCTGGAGAGCAAGGATAGTTCATCTTCTTCTGACGCAGATTCTTCAGAGTTTCCTTCTTCTTCCTGAAAAGCGTTAGTTTCACATTTTTTTATAGATTTAAGGGCAACAGACTTGCCTTTCTTCTGAGGCTCGTGTTCATCAAGTTCTATCTCATGACTTCTTAAAGCGTTGATGAGTTCTTTAAGAGACACATTGTTCAGATCTTTTGATACTTTGAAAGCAGTGACCATAGGTGCCCATCTTCTGGGTAAACTTTTGATAATCTTCTTAACATGGTCTGCCTTGGTGTATCCCTTGTTCATAACTCTCAGGCCAGCGATCAGAGTTTGGAACCTTGAGAACATAGCTTCTATAGATTCACTTTCTTCCATTTTGAAGGCTTCATACTTCTGGATGAGCCAGAGCTTTAGTCTCCTTCACTTGAGCGTTTCCTTCATGAGTCATTTTGAGAGACTCAAACATGTCATATGTTGTATCTCTATTTGTGATCTTCTCATATTTCATTTTAGAGATAGCATTCAGAAAGATATTTTTAGCTCTATGGTGATTTTTGAAATCATATTTTTGTTGTCTATCCATAATCTTTCTATCAATCTTGTTTCCTTATGAGTCTAAAGGATGTGTGTAACCATCTAAGACCACATCCCATAAATCAGCATCATGACCTAGAAAGAAACTTTCTAGTCTATATTTATAATATTCAAAATCTTCTCCATCAAACACAAGAGGTTTGGTGTAGTTATTGTTGTTTTGTTCAGTTGCCATTGTGTTTTCCTTCTGGATATTTTTTTGACACGGTTAAGTGTTTGCGCTCAGAGTCAAGCTCTGATACCAATTGAAGGGTGAGAAAACACTTAGAAGGGGGGGGGGGGGGGTGAATAAGTTTTTCCTTTTTCTTTTTCTTACTAGCTCAACAATAATGGAAAGACACAGTTATTTTTATCCTGGTTCGTTTGAACTCAAACTACTCCAGTCCATCCGCCAAGGTGATTTCGCATTTCTCAACAAGGACTTAATTCACTATAATCAAACAGATTACAATCACACAACCAAACTGTTGTGACTAATAATTCAAAGCACAATTAAACTTACAAGTGACTAACACCACTAAGACTCAAACTAGTCCTAGCCTTCTTGAGAAATCTGACCAAACTTGGTCTCTTAAGGAACAAATACAAGAATTAAATCTTTACAATAGTGAAACAAATTGCTTCTTAGAAAGCTATATCACAAACTGTGATTTATCACTAAGATAAGTTTAACACTTGAGAAAATAACAAAGTGTTTGTGAGCAGCAGAATATTTTTCACGTTAGTTGAGTAGTTGGATTGCAATAAATGATCTTCTATTTATAGGATGAAGAAAACAACTGTTACTGCCTTCAAAAGTGAGGAGCAATTAACGTTTACGTGTTTGCTTGCAATATTTCTTTTTCCAATAAACTAGCGTAGAGACACTTGAGTGCTTTTAGCCGTCTTTGCATTAAATGAACAAATGACACTTGTCAGAGCATGTTTCCTGAAACTTGACAAGACTTGTTAGCTTCTTTATTCTTTCAGAACTAGCTTCACATCTTGCTTCAGAATTTGCTTGCAATAAACTTCTTATCAGAGCTTGCTTGCAAAATACTTCTGAATAGAGTTTGCATGAAAACTTGATAAGATTAGAGGATGCATTAAAATGCTTCTTATCAGAGCCAACGTCAGAACTTGTGCTAAATAAATAGTTCTTTCATCAAAGAACTTCTTCATTTATTTTCAGCTCAGTACGTAAAAATGATTTTCATCTAAGAAAATACTTCAGTCAGAACATTATCTGAAACAAAGAAATATGCTCATCAGAGTATCAATTATATAAAATATATTTTATTGTTATCATCAAAACTCTGAGATATGATCAGAACCAAATATCCCTGTTATAGGATTGATTCTCTCTTTGAACTATAGCACATCATAAATACACACAATTCATACAATGAGATTGAGGCTCTGTTCACAGTGATTTCTGGTGAACAACCGCTAGTCTTCCAAACTATCAAATAAACTTAAGTACTGTTATTCAATCTCTTTGGTAACTTACAGGATCGACTAGATTGATCCTATGGAACATAGTTGTTTGGCTAAGTCTAATTGTAAAACTGACATTTGTATTTAGGATTTCGAATTAGAGTTGTTCCAAAGATATCCAATCTGCTTCGATTACTATACTGAATGGTTCGAAGGATAACTTTTATATGGTATTAGGAATATTTATGAGAAAAGTTTAAAGATTTGAAATTAGATAAATGGCAGGATAAATGGGTGAATGTAAAAGTTACTAAATTTTTATAGGTTTCGACCATAAGAAAAGTATCTAAATGCAAAAAGGAATAAATGACTTCGAGTACAAAGACTTTAATGTAAAGGCATAAACATAAAATTGCTTGAAATACAAATGAAACGGAAGTGAAAGATAAAATTGGAAAATGTAAAGAGTTTTCATTGAATTGTAAATGCTGGTGTTATCATACGTACATCTTTCGAGCATTCGTTTCCCTATCCATGCGGTATTTTGAATGTTTATTGAATTTGTACAACAGATATGACACCCTAAATCCTAACAATAAGACTTCTATTTATACTATTCGACCATAACGGTCTTGCTATCAGAATCTGCCACATTCGAAGCATGCAGAGCATTGCTTCCCTCTAGCCTCCACGCGTCTTCGAACACTCTTACGCTTGTGTATTTGAATTTCCAATATCCCGCTCACGTTTGAATTTCAAATGTTTTGGAACTTTTCGTTTCGAGTCTGTTCATAGGTTATTTCCAAAATGACCTCCACAAATATACTCTTATAACTATTTCGAACAAAGCTTTAGACTCACACTCCACAACTTATCATTCGAAACCTTGAATTCTAATATTTCCATTCGAAACAAACATTCTCTTCCATTCCAAATCATCAATTTAGCTTTATTCAAACAAAGCTCAACCATAGTGATTTCATTTCGAATTACAGTATCAAAATCTTCAGCCAACAAAATGCCCCTTTAAAATATGTATTTCGAACCCTTTGAGAAGTACTTATTTTAAATAGATTCACAAGATTTTGATAAACCTTTTTGAATGAATCATGACACTCACTACACATGATTTTACCCACGTCAATCAAGACGCCTTCTTGAGTACTCAACCGTTTTGGACCAGTTACCACAACATGGCGCGATTTAAAATAATGATTATTATTAATCACACTTATTATTAACACTGGATCTTACGCCACCTCCTTCTGAATCCAATCAACAACTTCCACGTACTCCTAGTCCTTTTAGTGGGTGTTTACACTTGCTCTATAAAACCTATCAGTTTAGTCTTTTCTTCTTTTTCTCCAAAATTTCTGAAATCTTCCTCCTCTTTGCTAAACCTAAAAACTTCCAGCAATCTTAACAATGTCTTCATCAACATCATCACAACTGAAGAAATTATCAAAGAAGAAGAGCAAGAAAACCAACACGGAAACCATCATGGAGAGCAAAGTGAGTATTTATCAGAATCAATCTGTACTCAACCCTCAAATGATCTCCAAGGAGAAAGAAATGTTGTACGCCTCTCAGGTATTCATCCCTACCACTGTTGCTGGGAAAAGGTTTGCCCTAATGGGTCCTTGAACAGTTTTTGAAATTCTGAAAGATACTAGGAAATTTTTTCCTGTTTGCTATAAATTCAAACCCCTTTTCAACAAAATGGATGCCCCTAGGGCATGGACTGAATACCTAAGCGAATCATCTGATTCGAAAACAACTGGAACTCCGGCCTTACCTCCAAAAGACCCTTTTATCTTAGATTATATCAAAAGTAATTTCAAACCCTTTCGATCCTGCCCCACTTCAGACATAGCATACCAAAAATGGTTCACCAAGGTGGAATCCAAAAAGTCTCAACAATGGGAAAAATTAGGGATTTATAACTTAATCAAATTGTCGAAACCAGGCTTTACCTACAGCCACCCATTGCTATTCGCTTCATTATACTTCTGGGACAGTACTTACAACACTTTTCATCTTCCAGGCGGAATGATAACACCCACATTCTTTGATATAGCTGCCATCACTGGTCTCTCACCAGTGGGGGAAATTTACATTCCTGACAACGAAGAACACTCCAACATTATTGACTTCGATGTCAAACTGGCTAGCTTCTCAAAATTTATCAGCCATTATCACACTGAGGGAGATGAGGTCTCAGATGTAGAACATATCGCTTTCCTCACCTTGTGGCTATCACGATATGTGTTTTGCAGTAGGTCTTTACAAGTAGCAAGTAGGTTCATTCCATTAGCCAGTGACTTCCATGAAAATAGGAAAGTCTGCCTGAGTGAACTGTTACTTGTTGACCTTTATGAGAGTTTAAGGTCAGCAGTTTCTAGTTTAAAATCCCACACTCCAAAAAACATTCTTCTGGCCGGACCCTTTTGGTTGCTCCAATTATGGCTTAATGCCATGTTCGAATCTTCTTTGTCAACCGCTGATACCATCATTGAACAAGATCCAAAGATAGCTGACAGGAGCATCGAAGGCACGAGACTTCGAAAGCTCACCCCGAATGACGACAAGGATGATTTCAAAATCAAATTCTCTAAATACATCATGATCTTCTCCAAAAGACATAAGTTTGAAGAATCCATGGCACCCTTTGCTCAAAGGACTTGCGGACCTTCATGGTTCACAATGCCTCTCTCAGAAGCTGCCAAGAGCAAAGAGATGCAAATATCTGGAAAGTGTTTCTTCTCCCTAGGTTAATCTCCTCAAGAATTACCCCAAACAAGAATCATATTTTCCTCTTAGCTTATCAACCCAATTTTGTTTCTAGACAATTTGGCTTGTGCCAATTAATCCCTGAACCTTTATTCCAAACACAAAGTGCCATCACTTCAGGTAAAACATTCAAAGCAAGAGAGGCCAAGTTGCAACAGGAACAATACCAAGATTTCGCTCAGTTCGAGCTTTTACCTTTCGAGCCAACATACTTCACATCAAAAGGATTTCTTGAATGGTGGACTAAGTTCTACCAGACCTATATGTTTGACACACTCACCATTCAACAAAAGCTAACTGACGCGTTCAATGTGAAGGTACACTCCAAGAAAGGTATGTTCACTCACGTCAAAGAAATTAGGGCTTTTCAAAGTTATTTCGAAACCACTTATGATCCCACACACTTGGAAACCACTGTACATCAAGCGGCTGAGACCTTGAAGGAAAAATTTAAAGAAAAAATTTCTAAGCTCAAACTTCCTTCAGGGTTGTCACCTGAGGATAGGTATAGGTTGGCACTCGAAATGCACCCACCTAAATTTCCTAGGTTGCCTACCTCAGAACTGGCTCTGGCTTGGTTTCCTCCATACCATTGGTGGTTCACTTACAAAGAAATGTTCAAATACCAGCCCCAAAAGAAACCAAAGCCATCTGAGACTGTGACATGGGCTCGTTACTGGCTTCATAATTTCCCAGGACATCTTCGCTATGACCTTCCTGCCATTTCGATTACATCTAAGCAAGGCACAAGTGCGAATGCTTGGGAAATTCCAATTGTATTCTAATTCCATTATCCTTAACACTTTACCTCAATTGTTTCACTTTTCAGCTATTAGGATAAAGAGTGTTACTTCAAAGTCCAAGGAAGGCAACACTTCTCAACAGGCTATTGAAGTTAGTGATGATGCAATTCTAACAATACCACCAACAACAACAACTACTACAACAACAACAACACCGGCTGCAGCAGAAATCTCCATTCCAAAGGTAATCAACTAACCCTGTTGTTTCGAGTAAACTGAAGTTTATGAATTAGACCTAACTTTTGTCTAACCCTTTTCAGACTAGCAAACTTCCACCAACAACTCCCAAGAAACGGAAACAAGGCCCTACTGACAGGGACCTCAAAGCTGGTGAAAACTCTCCAACAACTTCCAAGAAGAAGAAGAAGAAAGAAAGTTCCAAAGGCCCTGAGCCTACTAATGTTCTTGGGCTTGATCCCAAAGACGTTGCTCCCTCAACAACATCCAAAATTCCACCTTCGACCTCCAACGTAACGTTGGAACATATTGACAACAACATTCCTTCCGATAACCCACAGGTAATTAAATTCGAATTCATAACAAAGATAGTTATTCATACCTTAGTGCATACTCTTAATTAATTTTGTTTATGCAGGACACTTCGAATGCAAACCCCACTGCTTCAAATCCTCAAACCGGGATTCATGCTCCAATCACTTCCTCTATTCATGAGGACTCCAACAATTATGTGCAAAACAAAGGGTCCTCCAACATGGCGGTCCTGACTGGAGCTTCGGAGGCACACGATGACCAAGGCACCTCGCCCCCTTTGAAGGAAGCAAACGAAGGGTCATCCCACAAGTCCAAAGAAAATCCACCAGAAACTTCCCTTCTGAGATCTCCTCTTGAAACCCTTCAAGAAACTCCAACAATCACTAAAGCTGAAAAGAACAAGACTGATTCTTCTCAAGAGAGTGAAGAAACTGCAGAAGAAAGTTCTGGTGGAGACGAAACCCAAAGTGGTTCAGCTGGTGGAACGAAATCTGATGCTATTAGTAGCGAGACCAATATCATCGATGTGGTGGATCCATGTGACGAAGGAGAAAGCGAGGAGCAAGACAAGGATGAAGATGATGGGGGTAAGACCAAAGAAGCTATGGAGGTCGAAACGGACGTGACTCCTTTAAACAAGGAACTTTCCCCAGCTTCCCAGCCCCGACTGACTGAAGAGGAACTAACTCTCCTAAAGCTTAATGACCCAATTGGGTATATGAAAATTAAACTGGCTCAAAAGGACGTTCCTCTCACTAGGGTTGGCGCAAGTTCGACTAGCAACACATTGTCTCCAGATGCTAAAACAGAGCTTCTTAACCAAGTCAGGAAAACAATCCTTGATGTAGACCTATTCGAAGTTCTCAAAAAGGATAGCACTGCTTGCTATACCATGAAGGAACTTCTTACTCAGGTTAATTCTACAACTTGCTCCTTGCCAATCAGCACCATTCTGTTCGATCTCCAAGTTTTATTGGACGATGTAACTGGATGTCTCCTACAAGATAAAATGGCTGCTGCTAAAGTTCAGGAGAAACAGAACGCCATGGATGCTGCTTATGAGCGCGCTTCGAAACTTTCTACAGAGGCTAAAGATCAAGCAATGCGTTTAAAACAAGCGAAGGCTGACTATGAAGTTCGAGCGCGCTCTATTATCTTTTGGGAAGGATAAATTCAAGAGCTCCAGCAAAAGATCAAAGAAGCTCAACAACAGCAATTGGCTTACGAAACTGGCAGCGTAAGTAACCAATTCGAAGAACTTCTTAACAGGGGTCTTTCCGAAACAGAAGCAGCAGAGCGCATCAAAGCGGAAGTAAATACTCTGGAAGGAGCAAGACGTTACACCCAGCAAAGGCTTGATTCTTTCAGAAGCACCTTCGCAAGACTGAGAAACAACGTTTATTTTTAAACATTTGCTTATTTGAATTGATTTACACTTGGTTTTGTAATATTTAAACAATGCCATTTTGGCGATATATGACACCATTTTGGCATCTCCTTGTGATATTTCGACTATGTTGCTTTTATTCGAATCTCTTGCAGGCGAGGTCTATATTTTTTCAAATACTTTCTGTTAACCTTTAAGATTCGTTTGTCATCAGTTAACTCTTCAATTTCATACGCATTGTTTAAGAAACTCTTTAGTATTCGAAAGGGTCCTTCCCAATGAGGTGACCATTTACCTAAAGCTTTATTCTTCTTGTCAATGGGCAATATGACTTTCCAAACTAAGTCATTAACAATGAATGTTTTACCTTTCACCCTTTTGTTGTATGCCCTGGCTACCCTTTCCTTTTGCCTCATCAGGATTTCCAATGCATGCAATCTAACTTCGTCTAACTCAACTAACTCATTCATCATCATCTCCCAATATAATGCAGATGGGATCTCACTTTGCCTTTGAATTCAAACTGACTGCAGATGAATTTCCACTGGTAAAACAGCATCATGGCCAAATGTTAGTTGGAAAGGCGTGGTGTTAGTAGCCTCTTTAGGAGATGTTCTAGAAGCCCAGAGTATTTGGTCCAAAGTCTTATGCCAATTTTTTGGCTTCTTACCCACATGTTTTTTGATTAACCCTATTATCACTTTGTTTGCTGCTTCGACCTGACCATTTGCTTGAGCGTAATATGGCGTTGATGTTAATAACTTGAAACCCATCTCCTGAGCAAATTCCTGCATCTTTCTACCAGTAAACACAGAACCTTGGTCTGTGGTTATACTCTCTGGTAATCTGAACCTATAAATTATCTGTTTCTGTATGAACCCAATAATGGCCTCTTGATCAGCAACTATTAATGGTATTGCTTCGATCCATTTGGTGAAATAATCAATTCCTACTAAGATATATTTCTGTCCCTTAGACGAAGCAGGATTGGTCTCTCCTATTAAATCTAATGCCCATCCTCTAAAGGGTCACGGTTTAATGATCGGATGTAACTCACTTGCAGGAGCATGTTGAATTCCTGCATGTTTCTGGCATTCTTCACACCCTTTAGCAAAATTTATACAGTCCTTGAGCATGCTGGGCCAATACATGCCATATCAGAATAACAACCATTTCATTTTATGGTCTGCTTGATGTGCCCCACATGCCCTATTGTGAACCTCTGATAATGCTAAGTATGCCTCATCTTCTCCTAGGCACTTCAGTAATACGCCTTCCTGTGTCTTCTTGAACAATTCATTTCCCATGAGGATGTATGATAACGCTATGTATTTTATCTTCCTATCAACATTCAGTGTTGGGTTTTTTAAATAACTCACTATTGGACGTTGCCAATTTGCATCTGTCAAGGTGTCTATGGCAAATACTCCGAATTTCTGCTTGTCAGCACAACCTAACTTTACATTCTCTAAATCTGATGGCATGAGTCTAGTAGCCATAACTCTTCCTCTCAATTCAACCAAATCTTCTAATTTTTTGGTGGAAACATTATATCCCGAAGCCAACTGTGCTAGGTCATTTGCCTCTTGGTTTTCTATTCTTGGAATATGTTTAATATCCATATATTCGAATTTTTTGAGTAGCCTATTAGCTATGACAAAATATGTAATCAAATTGTCTTTTATGCATTTGTATTCCTTTGTTATTTGCTTGACCACTAGCTCCGAATCTCCTCTAATTTCGACTCTAATTGCCCCCAATTCTAACAAAGCTTCAAGTCCAATGATAAGCGCTTCGTATTCAGCTTCGTTGTTCGAACAACAAGGACCGTCTAACTTATACTTGAATTTTGTTGGAATTCCTTCAGGAGAAATTATAAGAACTCCAACACCACTACCATCTCTATGGGTCGAACCATCAAAGTACAATTTCCAAGGTTGCATTTCAACATAACCCATGACAGTATCTTCGCTTAGTGAATGATCAACAATGAAATCAGAAATTATTTGACCTTTCACAGCTCTTAAAGGCATGAAAGTCAAAGAATACTCTGTCAAGGCCAAAGCCCATTTACCAATTCTGCTATACATTATTGGTTTCGAAAGCATGTGCTTGATAACATCGAAATGAGATTAAACATAAACATCAACATGCTTTATATAATATTTAAGTTTCATACAAGAGAAATATAAACAGAGACATAGCTTTTCTATGTTGCTATATCTGGTTTCTGCATCATTCAACACCCTACTTAAATAGTACACGACTCTTTCGATGCCATTGCTATCTTCTTGTGCTAACATACTACCTATAGTAAATTCAGAGGCGGATATGTACAATCTCATGGGTTTTCCCCACGAAGGTGGAGACAAGATAGGAGGCTGAGTAAGATATCTTTTTATATTGTGAAATGCCTCCTGTGATCGGTGGAAATAGAACTGACTGTTTTTGTAAGCTGGCTCGCGAAATTTCGCGGTAAGCAAGAGTCGCCACCGTCTTTTATGTTCTCCAACATGGAAAGGACAAAAGCACAGCAAAATTCCTTATTCGAGAATGTTTCTCGGTTCGGGAGGTAGATTTATAGAAAGGGAAGGTATTAGCACCCTTTCTATCCGTGGTTATCCACGGGCTCTTAGGTACTTGCTCTTATGTTTTCAAAATTGTTTGCTTTTCAAGTGTGTGTGGGTTTTGAAAAAGTTTCGTTTGAAAAATTTCTAAGTAACTCTTGTATCTGTCCTCAAGAGTGTATGAAAAATTTGTTTGAAAACTTTTGAAAGTGTAGGTGTGAAAAGATGTTTTCGTTTGTTTTGACAAGAGCAAGTACCCTTGAGATCTACCTACTCTAAGGAATTAGGCTGTGTAAGAGTCCTTTAGATAGTGCTATCCCACCATTGAGAGGTAGGTAGCACCATCATTGGAGTTGTTCGGGTCAATTCGTTTATTAGGGACATGTGGTCACCAAAGCAATGGTATGACGCCTTAGAAGTAACCCTAATGTCCTAGATCCTTTTTATCCGAGGCAACCGTTTTGAGGCAACTGGATCTTTTAGACAGAAGGGCAACCTCTAAAACACCCTATACTTGATGACGACGTTCGAGGCAACCAGTGAGGCGTACCCTAGGGGTGGCATGTGCATGTGTGTTGTTTTTCAGTTAATGTTTGTCTTTGCATGTTATTTGTGAGCTACGGATTGGTTTTATTATTCATACAAGTCTTTCATGCATTTTTAACAATTAGGAGTGCGGAAAATAAATTGCGGAAATGTAAATCTAGCTATTACAAGGCGCGGGTCTATACATCGCCAATAAAAAAACCCGTTTTGAAAAATAAAAATGCAAGAAATTAAAAGAAAGCAATAAAGTCCTAATTAACTATTACATATCCGGAAACAGTTACATAAATATAATAAAAAGGAATTAAAGCGCGAAAAGAAATTAAATCGGAACGTCCTTAGGGTTTTGACCCTTTTTTTTGCAATTAATGAAATTAAACCTAATTACTAATTAATTAATTAATTAAGAAAATGTTTTTGTGTTTTTATGTTTTAATGAAAATAGAAATAAAAAAAAGAAATTAAAAGTCAAGAAAAACCTAATTCTAAATTTATTTTATTTATTATGAAAATAATCAAAATTATCTAATTAAACAACTAAATTAATTTATTAGAGTTTATTTACAAAAAAAAGTGATTTGAAATTAATAAAAATGTTTTTTGGTTTTTTCTGAATTTTTATTGTGAAAATGTTGATTAATTGGCTGGGAAATAATTAATTAAAAAAACAATAGAAATAAATAAAACAATAAAAAGAAAGAAAATAAAATGCAAAATGCAAACCCAATGGGGGGTTTGGGCCAGATCTGAAGGTGTATTGGTAATTCCTTGGCCCAAACAAACACTCAGCCACGTTTGACCTTTTTCCATTGCCTACAGTATGCTTTGACTTGGAGTATAGTGGACAGCGCCTTATGGCCTTTGGATCTGAGCGTGTAGCCACCTGGCGCCTGATTTGTGAGGCATATGGTACACCTTCTTTGGCAAGCCTCACAAGAATACCTGAAAAACAAAGGCAATAAGATTTTTGGGGGGACCTGGGATTCGAACCCAGGTCCCAAGGCTCATTGGGCGTTTGGCCAACCACTCCACCACGCTGCATCAACTGTTAATGGAATAATAAACAAATAGTATATTCACAAATTGATCCATACGCTGTAGTCACAAAAACGCGCGCCACCCTTTTTTGAATGGACCAATAATAAATCACCAGCTCATCGTCTTCTCCGTTTTCCTGTAAAAAAGCCAAAGAGATAGCGGGGGTTTTTAACCCCCACAAAACAACACGACAAAAAATAGCGAATTGGCCTATGGTTAATATAAATTGGGCGCGATAGTATCAATGTCTTTGTCTCATTCAGACGGTTTCAACCATATGCATCATGAGGCTTAATTTTTCTTATATGAGAAAGCCCCAATTTGGAAATTGAAGAACCCTAACATTTGTCAATGGTGATTTCTGATTCTATGTGTTTCAATGCAATTGACTTATGCCAAAAGATTCCTGTGGATTCAAGCAACACAAAAATAACAAAAAATCATATGAATGATGCATATATTTTGAGTTTCGATTCTGAAAAAGTTTGACAAACCGTGATTCTGTTTGGTGTGATTTCTCAAGCTTTGGCACGCGAATTTGATTGCAATAGATTCCTTACACCTCCAGCAATGTATTGGAAACAATGAAAGGCTTTGAATCGTGCTGGAATGTTAAGAACAGTTTTGACTTTTTGCTTGATTTTTTTTTAATATGGTTTGGCCGTTTGTGCAGTGCTCAGGTCGTGAATTAGGTATGCAATGCTTGCTTATGTATGTCTCAATGAATTTAGGTCAGCAGCTAGGCTAATGATCCATGGAATTGATGTCTTGAGATTTTTCTTTAACCACCATTAAAGGACATTCCAAACTTGGTTCAAATTTTGAATTTTATGCATAAATAAGCTTGGCACGATTTTAGCAGCTAGCATATGACACATAAAAGTCATTCAAATCAAAAGATGCCATTTAATTAATTTTTTAGATTTTATTTGAATTTTTATGGATTTAAAATGAATTAAATCAATAAAAATTAAATAAAATAGAAAAATAATTATTTGGTCTTGAAATTGATCATGGGACACGTGGGTGGCATTACAAAGCTGAATCAAGTGGAATAAAGTGGGCCCTTTTGTCAAAAATTGAAGTTTCAAGGATAGTTGACTTTTGCCATTTCACAAAAAATTTCCCAACTTCTCCAATGCATATCTTGCTAAATTTTGATCATATGAACATGTTCTTGGACATTTTGGAAAGGTCTTGAAGTCCTCTAACCAATGCCTTTAGTCCCATGTCATTTGGATTTACCAATCTCAAGTTATGGTCTTTGACTTAAAGTGCCTTTTTGTTGACTTTTGAAAATGACCTATAATGTTGAAATTGATAACTTTTTGTGAGAGCATTTCTTGGACTTGGAATGTGAATATGAGTTATAGGAAATGTCATCCCCTTCAAAATGAGCATTGGATGGGATTTTTCTGATGAACCATGAAAAAGTTATGCCTTGGTCAAGTTACAGTTGACTTTTCAGCTGTCCCAAAATGGAAACTTTTGCATCTTGATGATTTTTGAGCCATGCTTGTGGAATCATGATCAATACTTGATCAAATGATGATTGTGAGCTCAAAATAAGATGTTGACCAAATTTTTTGACTTTTGACTGCCAAATGACCATTTTACCCCTACAGTTGATTGTGAAGCAAATAGGGTTTTTGACTGTGCAACTTGATGCTGTGAGCCTTGAAACTTGGCATGTAGATGCTTGACAATGTGTATAGGCATATTGGACTTGATTGAGCCCTTGAAAACCTCAACTTCCTTGCAATAACCAAAACCCTAATTTTGACTGGCTTAGGAGGATGGTTTGACTGTACAACCCTTGAGTAGACTTGAGCAAATTGAGATGATGCTTGTCAAAACTTTGAAGAATATGGGAGGAAAAATTTTGGGGTACAAAAGTTGCCCCTGTTCAATCTTCTTAGACCTGAGGATGTAGATTGGCTTGTGTGCCTTTCGTGATCCGAAGGTGGAAGATGATTGAACACTAAAGTGCCCAGAAATTTGCACTCACATAGTAGAATGTCAGCAAGGTGATGGCAGGAATGGGCTTATAGATGCCATTTGGAGAGATGGTGGATAAGAGGATGGGCTTATAGATGCCATCTGGAGACGTGACAGAACCTTGTCGGGAATGGGCTTATAGATGCCATTTGGAAATGTGATGGATAGTTGTGGAGATGGGCTTATAGATGCCATCGGGGGTGTTGATCGCGTAAGAGATTCCTTAGCGAGAACTTGCGTATCCGAGAAAGAAAGATGGTTTCCTGGCCTATTATAGGTGTTGATCTTCAAACTCTTCATGCAGATATACCCTGGCTAGATACAAGTATCGAATCTACAATCAATCGCTCACAGATATGCCCTGGCTAGATACAGGAATCGAATCCGGAACTTCAAAAGGTTGCTTACAGACGTACCCTGGTTGGATACAGGAATCGAATCTCTAAACTCTTCATGCAGATATGCCCTGGCTGGATACAGGTGTCGAATCCACAATCAATTACTCACAGATATGCCCTGGCTAGATACAGGAATCGAATCTGGAATTAGTGTCTACAGATATGCCATGACTGGATACAGGAATCGAATCTCTAAACTCTTCATGCAGACATGCCCTGGCTAGATACAGGTATCGAATCTACAATCAATTACTCACAGATATGCCCTGGCTGGATACAGGTATCGAATCTCTAAACTCCTCATGCAGACATGCCCTGGCTGGATACAGGAATCGAATCTCTAAACTCTTCATGCAGACATGCCCTGGCTAGATACAGGTGTCGAATCTACAATCAGTCACTCACAGATATGCCCTGGCTAGATACAGGAATCGAATCTGGAATTGTGAAAGTTGATGGTAGTTGTCTTTTGATTGACCCTTTTTCCTGAAAAGGTAAAACATCAGTTGTATGTAATGTCATGATGTATGAAAATGTATGATGTCATGATGTTCTCAAGAGTAAATGAGATTGTGTGTTTATGATGCGTATATGCATGCGTCATGATGTATGGTAATGTGATGCTTATGAATGTATTTTCGTCTAGGAAAATAAATCCTTGACGAATGCCGGGAAGTTGAGTCCTGGGCTGATGTTGAAGAGTGAAGTTCTTCATTTCCGCTGGGGATGATGGTTGCAAGAATAAACCGGTAAGAGAAGATGACTCCGTTGGGGAATAAACTTGGCGAAGAGATTACTCTGTGGGAAGAGATACTTCGCTGAGGTTTTGATGAGAACTCTGCTGGGGATTCCGTTGATAAGTTATGTTGGGGAATTTGATGAACTCCGCTGGGGGTAGGAAGAACTTCGCCGAGGACGATCTTTCCGTGGCAATTAGCTGAGGATAACCCAGTTATACCCTGGTGGGGAATAACCTTTGAATAAAGTCGGGGAGACGCGTTCGTGCTCTGCAGGGGATAAGCTTCCAGAATCTACTAGGGATAAGCTTCCAGAATTTACTGGGGATAAGCTTCCAGAATCTACTGGGGAGATTGATACAACTCTCCTGGGGAAACTTTTGGACTGCACCGGGGAAGTGGCTCCACTGGGATGTCTGTATTCCACCGGGGAACAATCTTATGTTAAGATTGCCGGGGATGCTTGCTTAGGAACATCTGCATACTCTGCTGGGGAATATTGAGATCTTCTGGGGATACCCAACTTCCTTAAGGATGATAGTAGACTAACTCTACTTGGGGAGAGTGTCATTGACTTGCTGGAGATACTGCGCCTTTTCGGAGCTGATGGTAGACCAACTCTGCTCGGGACAAGTATTGATGGATCTTATCCTACTCTGCGGGGAGTGAAGGTACTCTGGTTACGTTCTTCAGCTGAACCTACCTTGGTACCTTGGTGGACAGAGCAACTAGATCGCTTAGACAACTCATTATTGCCCCTGTTTCTAATGTCACCTGTAATTAGTCCTTTGTTTCGTATACAAATATTTATGAGTTAGCAATTAATGTCAAATGCATATATCAAAAATGAACATTGGACGTTCTTTGCAAGACAAAACAGAAAAAGGAAAAACAATTGGCAGTTTGTATGGAAAAGTGAATTTGTATTAATTTTTGAATTTGCCTGTAAATATGCGTTTATGTACAAGAGGCTGACGTCCTAGTAAGAGAACGCCACCGAACAAAATGGAATTTATACAATTTTGTGAAAAGAAAACAAAACAGCTATGTGAAAAATCCCACTGGGTTCCAACTCTGCTATCGCCTTTATGTCTTCAAGCGTCTCATCACTTTGCTGCTTAGTTGGAGATGAAGCTGATTGATCGATGCCGTCTGAACCTGATAGTTGATTCCGAATTCTAGATGCAAGGTGATCCCATGAGACATAGTATTACGCTTATCCCTAACTTTTGCCTGGACCGCCCTTTCGGGTTTTCGGTCCACCGGGATACCCTTTTTTGCCCAAGCCGCCTTTTCAGGTTTTCGACTTGCCGGGTGTACATATTTTTTTCATTTCATCCCTTATTTTTGCCCGAACCCTTTTGGTTCGCCGGGAAGCCCTTATTTTTGCCGAGGTGTGTCAACCTAGCGGGTCTTTGATCATGCGTAGTATCTTTTTACTATTTCTGCATTGGCGGGGTGAGGAAGGTCGTCACCATCCATGGTGGTTAGAATCATATCTCCTCCTGAGAAGATATGTTTAACCACAAATGGCCCTTCGTACGTAGGGGTCCATTTGCCCCTGGGATCACTTTGAGGAAGAATGATGCGTTTGATTACCAGATCCCCAACTTGATACTCTTGGCGTCTGACTTTCTTGTTAAATGCCTTGATCATCCGTTTTTGGTACGCTTGACCATGACAAATAGCGGTGAGTCTCTTTTCGTCAATTAGGTTTAATTGATCAAGTCGAGTCTGGATCCAGTCATCTTCGCTCAAACCTGCATCCTTCATTATCCGGAGAGAGGGTATCTGGACTTCAATAGGCAAGACTGCCTCCATGCCATAGACCAAGGAAAAGGGTGTTGCCCATGTTGACGTCCGTGCTGAGGTACGGTACCCATGAAGAGCAAACGGTAACATCTCGTACCAATCTTTGTAGGTCACTGTCATCTTCTGTACAATCTTCTTGATATTCTTATTTGTCGCTTCGACAACCCCATTCATCTTCGGCCGGTAAGGAGAAAAGCTGTGGTGCTGTATTTTGAATTGCTCGCAGAGCTCAGCGATCATCTTGTTGTTAAGATTGGTACCATTGTCCGTAATGATCCTTTCCGGGACGCCGTATCGACAGATCAGGTTATGCCGAATGAACCGTGCCACGACGTTCTTAGTTACGGTAGCATAGGAAGCTGCTTCAACCCACTTTGTGAAGTAATCAATCGCTACCAGGATGAAGCGGTGACCGTTGTACGCCGTATGTCTGATCTCGCCGATCATATCAATGCCCCATATTGCAAAAGGCCAATGTGTTGTCAAGACGTTCAGAGGAACCGGAGGAATGTGCACCTTATCAGCATAGATCTGGCATTTATGACATGTCCGAGAATGTTGGTAACAGTCAACTTCTATTGTGGACCAGAAATATCCTGCCCGAAGGATCTTCTTTGCCATGGTGTGTCCACTGGAATGCGTTCCGAAGGTACCTTCATGCAGCTCTGACATGATCCGTTCTGCTTCAGTCTTATCCACACAACGCAGTAAGGTTGAATCATGGTTTCGCTTGTACAAAATGCCATTACTGAGGAAGAATTTTGCCGCGAACCTTCTCAGAAACTTCTTGTCGTTAACAGATTCACCCTCGGGGTATTCTTGAGCTTCCAGGTACCTCTTCACTTCATGATACCAAGGTTTTTCAACTACCTCTTTAGTCTCAAGATCACAACAATGTGCAGGTTCATCCAACTTCCAGATAATGATCAGGGGAGCCTCGTTGTCCCATTTGACTTTGAACATAGAAGACATCGTAGCTAGCGCGTCCGCCAACTGATTCTCCTCTCTTGGGAAGTGTTCAAAAGTTATCTCCTCGAAGTGGGGAATCAACGTCAACACATACTCTTTATAAGGAATAAGATTTGGATGTTTCGTATCCCACTCGCCTTTGATCTGATTGATCACGAGAGCGGAATCTCCGAAGACACTCAGAAACTTGATCCTTAAGTCAATTGCAGCTTGAAGACCCATGATACATGCTTCATACTCCACCATGTTGTTGGTGCAGTTGAAACATAGCCGGGCAGTGAGTGGAGTATGAGTGCCTTTAGGGGATATGATCACAGCGCCAATACCGTTACCCAAAGCGTTTGAGGCTCCGTCAAAGTGCATAGACCATCGGGATCCTTCCTCAGGTCCTTCATCCGGTCCAGGTACTTCACAATCAGTCACTACCATGATGTTCTCGTCTGGAAATTCAAAGTTCATAGATTGGTAGTTGTGATACGGTGGGAGAACTGACTTGAGGTTTTGCGTTTGTTTTCGCAAATGTTTCGGTTGAGCAAGAGTCGCCACCGACTTTTTATTTTATCCTAAGGAAAGGTTAAAAAGCACAGCAAAAAACCTTTTGAGATGTTTTCTTGGGTTCGGGGAGTAGATTATAGAAAGGGAAGGTATTAGCACCCTTTCTATCCATGGTTATCCATGGGCTCTTAGTTACTTGCTTAGATCACTTGCCTTTTGTTTTCAATTGTTTTAAATGGTGCTTGAGTGTGTGGGTTTGAAAATGTTTTGAAAAGAGGCCCATGTGGTGGCAACCTTTGTAATGATCCATGTGGGGATGTATACAGAGATGTATGTCTTTTGAAAAGGTTTTCATTTGTTTTTGAAAGTTGTTTTGAAAGTGTAGTGATGTGTGGTTTTTGAAATAGGCAAGTGTTTTAGTTTGCAAGATTGATTCAAGTAACTAAGAGGTTATCTACTCCTAAATTTCTCAAAAGATTATTGCTATGTTTTAACCCTTTTAACAAGTTTGTTCCACCATTGTATTTGGTGGACAATCTTATGTTAGGATGTAAAAGGGACGGGCGTGGGTCATCGTTTAGACCATAATTGCAATGGTGCCAAGTATCTTTGGGCATTTTCTTTAAGGGACTTGATCATTTGTTTTTGTTTGTTTTGAAAAAAATGTTATCGAGGGACTATGATCATTCAATTTGTTTGTTTTGCCCAAAGAGACCTAACATGCAATATGACCCAATTTTGAAAGGCAACAAGTGGAGTACTGTTGGCTCCTAAATTCGACACCCTTGTTTCATTAATGTCAGCCATTAAAGCTGAAGGATGTTTTCGACCAGCTAGGTCCTAGGATCAATCTGATCGATCCTGCGAGTAACCAAATAAGTAACCATTTGGAGGATCAGCGGTTGTTTACCAATAACCAAGATAAACAAATTGGCACACCTGGTGGGACCGTGTGTTGATTGTTGAAAATAATCTCATCTTTTCGAGGAGTGTTGCATGTTATTGAGAAGTGGTAGAATATACACTAACGATAACAATACTGCCAGAAGAAGGGAAGAGATGGCGAATCCGCCAAACAATAACGAAATCCCACAAACGAATGTGGGAGCAACGGTTAGCACGACCGTAAGTGAAGCGATAACCGCTGGTTCGACACCAGCAGTAACGGTCACAGCAACGGGGCCATTACCCCCGTTCACAGGCCCCAGAGTGCCTTTGGGAACTCCCCCACCAAGGGAAAATTTAGGCACAAGGCCTTTTGTTCCCCCAGGATTTATGCCACTCTATGGCATGCCAACTTCTGACTTGGCTAGCCTGACGAATGCTGCGTCCACTTTTTCAGACCCTTTAGTGAGTGCCTCTTCGCCACTCCAAGGCTCTGGAGTAGGTAGGGCGAATAGAAATAGGACCCAACTCTTAGGAGGAACGTCCCAAGTAGCCCATGGCCTTACAAATGCCTCGACAGCAGTCTTGAGGCAACAAATGGACGAAAGCAACCATGATATGGTGCAAATGTTGGCACAAACTTTGAGTACAGTGCTAAACCCTCTAATACAAAACACTACTCAATCGAATCAACAAGTGACAGCGCAAATGACGCGTTTGGCTGATTTCTTTGGAGTACCCCAACCTATTCGACAGCCCCAAAGGGCGCAAATAAGGGGAAACCAGGGGATATTCTTAGAGGAAGAAACCACCATCAACCAGGTTCAACAGCCTGTCGAAGAAAACCTTAGGGCACGATTGGAGCAACCTGTCGAGGAACCTAGGGTAATAACCCCAGAGGTAAGGTTAGTTAACAGAAACCAAAATGCTGACGAAGTAGTTCAGCATATCCAATACCAAAATACGGGTTTGGAAAATAATCTGGCAACCATGATCGAAAGGATCATGACTCAAAATGGGATGAACATGGGCTTTCGAAGGCCCAACTTTACATCCCCATTGTCAGAATACGTGTTACAAACGGACTTACCTCCTAGATGCAAAGTCCCCAAATTTACTAAGTTCTCTGGGGACACGACAGAATCTACTGTCGAGCATGTGGCGAGATACTTGATCGAAGCAGGAGATATTTCGAATAACGAAAACCTGAGGATCAAGTACTTTCCAAGTTCTTTAACAAAGAATGCTTTTACTTGGTTTACAACTCTCCCCCCCAATTCGATCCATCATTGGACCCAGTTGGAAAGATTGTTCCATGAACAATTCTATATGGGGCAAACCAAGATAAGCCTGAAAGAATTGGCCAGTGTAAAGAGACGTTTCACTGAACCTATAGACGAATATCTAAATAGGTTTAGGTTGCTCAAGGCGAGATGTTTTACACAAGTGCCAGAACATGAGTTGGTCGAAATAGCCGCAGGTGGTTTAGATTATTCCATTAGGAAGAAGCTAGACACCCAATACCTGAGAGACATGGCCCAACTGGCCGATAGAGTTCGACAGGTAGAACGCCTCAAAGCTGAAAAAGCAAAGGCAACGAAAACTCACAAGAGAGAGAGGATAGCGTACGTTGAGATGGATGACGAAGATCCAGAATCCTTCGACGATACTATAACTGTCGAAGAAGGAGAAGTCGATTTAGCGGAACTAAAACAAGGGCCACCATACTCTTGTAAACTGTTAGTCCCCTCAAGTGGGAAAAATCCCATTGGTCCAGAAAGGACCAACGATAGGTTCCCCAAAAAGACTTATAGTTTTGACATCACAAAATGTGATGAGATCTTTGACTTGCTTGTAAAAGATGGCCAAATGATAGTACCCCCAGGGGTAAAAGTGCCTCCTCTTGATCAAAGAAAGAAGAGAGGTTTTTGCAAATATCATAATTTTTTGGGCCATAAAACTTCTCAATGTTTTCTTTTCAGGAATCTTGTGCAAGACGCTATCGAAGAAGGGAGGTTAAAGTTTGCTGACAAGACCCCCACGGCTGTCGACTCAAATCTGTTGCAAGCTGAGGCCCACTATGCAGAGCCTTCTGAGGTGAACGTGATCGAGGCAACTAGGAGCCAGTCGAAGAGGCCAGGAATCACAATGGTCGAAGTTTCAAAGGACCATATCAACATGCCAATCTTTGGCAGTTTTTCTGGAAATTTATCCAGAAAGACAATTGAAGCAGTTCAGAAAGCGGTCGAAGGCCCAAAGCTGGAGACCGTTGAAGCACAAAAAACTGGACCAAAACCCAGTTCCCACTTGGCCACAGTTCAAGGCCAGACGGAGAATCTGGAGATACAAATGAAGCAATTAACTCTTGCCAACAAAGATACAATGAATATCAACATGGTCGAACTCTCTGACCCAAAAGCATCAGAAGAGGCCATGAGGCAAGAACAAGCTAATAAGATTGCTTTCCCTCGGGAAAATGAAAATCTGGCAGATTTTCTACAAAGATGTCAGAAAAAGAAATCAGAGGTGATGCTGTGTCCAAGATGCAGTTCGATCTTTGACAAAAAAGCTGCTGAGCACATTCAAGGCGTAAGAGCAGCGAATAAGAGAAGGGAAAATGTTGATCTTCGACATGACCCCAGAAGAGCCTCCCAAAGAGGTTCAAACCAAGAAAAGAGGCCATTGACTTTTAGGCCTCCAACAAATGTGCCGGTAGATACCTGGTACAAGACCTCTGGTCGAAAAAGGCCAAGTGAGGAGAGATGGCACTCTTTCGACGTGCCAAGGGGTTCCTCTTTGACTCAAAAGAAAGAGCCTCAAGTTGCTGTACCTAAAGTTACACAAGTGTCAAGCAACTACAAAGGGAAAAATCCCATGTCTCGATCTCAATGGAGGAGATACCAAAGGAGACGAAAAGCTGAGAGGGAGGCTGCCAACGAACCAAAGGCAGAAACCAGTTCGAATGTTCCTCAAAGGAAGCAAAGGAAACCTCTAGAAAGAGAGCCAGTAACCAACAGGCTAGTTTGGCCTAACCAAGGTGAAGTCGAGGACGAAGACGATTATGAGTCTGATGATACTTTGGACATAATGGTGAATATAGTCTCAGTGCTGCCTAGAGAATTCAACCGACAAGTGGAGGTCGAAGCAAGTGACTGGGAAGTGGAGCAAGAAATGGCCAAACATAGGCCAGTGTGCTATTTCGTCATGGACAATGGCACCACTGAGGAACAAAATGGATTCTTCGAACCACCCACAGAGGCGATGAAAAATCACCTCAAGCCTTTATTTATAAGGGCTAAACTCGAAGAAACTACTGTGAATAAAATATTGGTGGATTGTGGGGCAACCATCAACATTATTCCTCACTCTATGCTAAGGAAAATTGGCAAAAGGGATGAGGACATTAAGCCCCACAATATGGTCCTGTCGAACTATGAGGGCGGCATAGGGACCACTATGGGAGTGATCCAGCTAGATATCAAAGTAGGGTCTATCCTTCGACCAACAATGTTTATGGTCATATCGGCCAAACCTAACTACAATCTTTTGTTGGGCCGTGAATGGATTCATGGTGTTGGAGCTGTGCCATCATCAATGCACCAGAGGCTGCTGATATGGCGTCCAGATGGGATGGTCGAAAACATAGAAGCAGATCAAAGCTATTACCTGGGCGAAGTGAATCACCTGGGGTTGGCAGATTTCGACAAGAACTTGGCTCACATAGGGCCATGTCCAACACCTGACTTCGACATGGCGCCAGCGCCAAACACTTTTTGTTCCCTATACCTGCATCCTGAGCATGGTTTCCAATGGGACAGAGAAGACTTGTCCCACATAGACTTCAGTGGGTTAACTGATATCCAACCAACTGGTTGGGGAAGTGAATTAAGTGATAATGACTGAGTCACAATCTTTGAAGCGAATTTCGGCTTATGTAGCCGAAACTAAGATGATAACGGCTCTCGAAGCCGAAGTGAAGTACATGGCCACACAGGCCAATGATCAACAGTTATCTTCTGCAGGCCCAGGAAAGGATTTCGATCCAGAACCCCCTGATATCATGCAAGAAGAAATGCAGGAACAGAGGCTCGACGCCATCTATGACGATGAGCCTTTGGGCTTCGAAAAGGACCCCTTGGCGAACAACATTAAAATGTTAGCGCAAGATCCTTTAGAAGAAATCAACTTAGGCGAAGGGTCAGAGAAAAGGCCAACTTACATCAGCGCCAAAATTGACCCAAAACTTAGGTTCGAAGTAATCCAATTGTTGAAAGAGTTCAAGGACTGTTTTGCATGGGATTACGACGAAATGCCTGGTCTCGACAGAGGATTGGTAGAACTTCAGTTGCCAATCAAACCTGGGAAGAAGCCAATAAAGCAAAATTCAAGACGCTTCGCTCCAGAAATACTGTCGAAGATCAAAACGGAAGTCGAAAGGCTTCTGAAATGCAAATTCATACGCGTTACAAGGTATGTCGAATGGATTGCAAACATTGTGCCAGTAATTAAGAAAAATGGTACATTAAGGGTGTGCATAGATTTCATAGATTTGAATGCTGCTACACCCAAAGATGAATATCCTATGCCTGTGGCGGAGATGCTAGTCGATTCTGCCGCTGGCTATGAATACCTGAGTATGCTCGATGGTTATTCAGGATATAATCAAATATTCATTGCTGAAGAGGATGTGTCGAAAACAGCTTTTCGATGCCCTGGGGCCCTGGGCACTTACGAATGGGTAGTGATGCCTTTTGGCCTAAAGAACGCTGGGGCAACATACCAGCGAGCAATGAATACTATCTTCCATGATTTTATTAACACTTTTATGCAAGTATATATTGATGACATTGTTATAAAATCTGTTTCCAGGAAGAATCATATTGACCACCTTCGACAATCATTCGAAAGAATGAGAGAACATGGTTTGAAGATGAACCCTTTGAAGTGTGAGTTCTGTGTGAAAGCTGGAGATTTCTTGGGCTTCGTTGTCCACAAGAAAGGAATCGAAATCAACCAGAACAAGACGAAGGCAATTCTGGAAGCGAAAGCGCCATCGAATAAGAAGGAACTGCAATCTCTGTTAGGCAAGATAAATTTCTTAAGGAGATTTATATCTAACCTAAGTGGGAAAGCTCAGGCCTTTTCACCCTTACTTCGACTGAATAAAGAGGGGTTCGAATGGGGGCAAGAGCAACAAGAAGCCTTCGACAAAATCAAAGGGTACCTCACTAAGCCACCTATTTTGGTGCCTCCTTGTAGCAATAGGAGTATGAGATTGTACATAGCTGCATCCGACAAAACTTTGGGAAGCATGTTAGCCCAAGAAGATGAGAATGGAGTCGAAAGACCCATTTACTATCTTAGTAGAGTTTTGAACGATGCAGAAACTAGATATAGTGAAGTTGAAAAATTGTGTCTATGTCTGTATTTCTCTTGTACAAAACTCAAGCAATATATAAAACCAGTTGATGTGTATGTTTCGTCTCATTTTGATGTTTTCAAGTATATGTTATCGAAACCTATCTTGCATAGTCGAATTGGCAAGTGGGCATTAGCATTAACTGAATACTCCTTGACCTTTATGCCTCTTAAGGCAGTGAAAGGACAAGTGGTTGCATACTTTATAGTCGACCACTCAATTCAAGTTGAGGATATTAATTATGTGGAGATAGAGCCTTGGAAATTCTACTTCGATGGTTCCAGCCATAAAGATGGAACAGGGGTAGGAGTCTTGATCATTTCTCCAGAAAAAATTCCAACAACATTCAAGTACAAGATATCAGGTTCTTGTTCGAACAATGAGGCTGAGTATGAAGCTCTAATTACTGGCCTTGAGATATTGTTGGAATTGGGGGCAACTCGAGTCGAAATAATGGGAGACTCAGAGTTAGTCATTAAGCAAGTCACAAAGGAATATAAATGCATAAGAGAAAATCTCATTATGTACTTTGTGATAGCAAATCGTCTATTGAAAAAATTTGAAATGGTCAATATTCGACACATACCCAGAGTGGAAAATCAAATAGCCAACGACTTGGCACAAATTGCATCTGGGTATAAGATTTCAAAAACGAGATTACAAAGAGCAATCGAAGTTCGAGAAAAGATAAAAGCAACTTGTCTATCACCAACAGACTTGGAATCGACGAGACTAGGATATGCTGATCAAAGTAACTTCGAAATTTCGTTCATAGATAATTTGTCAGAACAAGATTGGAGGAAACCCATTGTGGATTATCTTCAAAATCCAGGAGCTTCGACAGAACGAAAAACAAAGTACAGGGCGTTGAGTTATGTACTCGTGGGTAATGAGTTATTCAAGAAGACGCCTGAAGGGGTATTGCTAAAATGCTTAAGTGAAACTGAGGCATACATAGCCCTTTCGACTACGCACGCTGGAGCATGTGGGGCTCACCAAGCAGGCCATAAGATGAAATGGTTGTTGTTTCGACAAGGACTGTACTGGCCCACTATGCTGAAAGATTGTGTTGAGTTCGCCAAAGGTTGCCAAGAATGTCAAGTCCATACAGGCATCCAGCATGTACCAGCAAGCGAACTTCACTCGATAGTGAAGCCTTGGCCCTTTAGAGGATGGGCGTTGGACCTCATTGGAGAGATTCGACCGGCATCATCAAAGAGTCAGAAATACATACTAGTAGGCATTGATTATTTTACTAAGTGGATCGAAGCTATCCCTTTAGTCAATGTAGACCAAGAAAATGTCATTGAATTCATTCAAAAGAACATTATCTTTAGGTATGGAATCCCTGAGACTATAACTACTGATCAAGGATCAGTTTTTACTGGTCGAAAGATGCAGGAATTCGCTCAGGAAACAGGTTTCAAACTCCTAACATCAACGCCTTATTATGCACAGGCAAATGGTCAAGTCGAAGCAGCAAACAAAGTAGTGATTGGCTTGATAAAAAAGCATGTTGGGAAGAAACCAAAAAATTGGCATAAGACGTTAGACCAGATTTTGTGGGCTTGTCGAACGTCCCCAAAAGAAGCCACAGGTACAACACCATACAGGCTAACTTTTGGTCATGATGCAGTGTTGCCAGCAGAAATTTGTCTTCAATCTGCAAGGGTTCAGAGACATTATGATATTCCCTCTGAAATTTATTGGAATATGATGTTAGATGAACTAGTGGATTTAGACGAAGAAAGATTGCGCGCTCTTGACCTACTCAGGCTTCAGAAGAAAAGAGTAGAAGACTCTTATAATAAAAAGGTGAAACCTAAGGTATTTTCGCCTGAAGAACTAGTTTGGAAGGTGATTCTTCCCATGGATCGAAGGGATCGAAGCATGGGAAAATGGTCACCCAAATGGGAAGGACCATTCAGAGTTATCTAGACTTTTTCTGGTGGAGCCTATGAAGTCGAAGAGCTAGGTGAAGATAAAAGGCTCTTGAGAGTAAATGGTAAATATTTGAAAAAATACAAACCTACACTCCAAGAGATAAAAATAAAATAACAAGACTAAATTAACCATAAAAAAGCCAAAATGGAAATTTTTTATAATTTTAGCCAAGATGGCAATGTTGTCGAATACATATTACAAAATATGGTTTAAAAGCTGAATCAATCAGAAGGGAATGGAGTCCTTGAGTCGAAGGTATTTGATTTGCTGCAGCTCCAATCTTTTGGTGCACCAGGCATTCGCCTGCACAAGCTTGGCAATCTGATCGTCGAAGCCTTGGGCTTTCTCAGCAAATTCTAGGCCTTGTTTGATTTCAGTTTGACTTTCGGTGTCTGGGACGGTCGACAGAAGTTCCTCCTTGCGCTTAGTATTGGCATTTATCTTAGCCTCTATTTCTTCGATTTGCGCCCTGAAGGAAGCATTCTCTCGATCGATGGCATCAACTTCTTCTTGTGTAGATGCTTTTTGCTTCGACAACTCCGCAATTCGAGAAGTTGTCTCCGAAACAGCAGTCCATGCAGAAGAGCTTTTGCCATATAACACCTCAAGCTGACTATTAAAGCCCCTTTGTCGCCTATAATCTGCTGAGACTTGATCAATAATGGAGTGTAACTCCATGATCAAGCCTGAAACTTCTGGAGCTACAGCTAACAAGTCTACAGCAATCAAAACATCCCTCAAGTATGATGGAGCAGTAGGGTCCCCCTCCAAAGCTTTCATCAAGTCCTTCTTGAAAAACTGAGCCTTAACTTTCGCCAAAGCCTCATCGAGAGGAGAAGTCTCAGTGGACTTCCCCGACAGGGTAGGAACTTCCTGACTAGCATCAGACGAACTCTTGCTCTCGATGATGGCGTTCAGATAGCTAACAGGATCAGTTTGCTTCAAGAGTTCTAAGTCCTCTTTCGACTTGTGCTTTGTTGAGGTAACAACCCTTGCAACAGCATTGTCTTGGGTTTGAGGCTGTTGAGTGACATTTGCCTCGACTTGCTGCCCTTCGACTCGGACCGTGACAGTACCAGCATCATCATGGTGCCCTTCACCAGCGTCACCTTGGTTCTCTTCGCCAGCGGCACCTTGATTCTCTTCGCCAGCGTTGCCGTGGTCCCCTTCGTCACGATTCTCTTCCGACAGATCCACCACCTGAACCTCTGTTGGCTGTTGCTCTTCTGTTTGAGGATCTTCTGCTGGTTTTTCTGCCGTCTCAGCATTGGCCTCATTTATTTCAGTATGGGCTTCGTCATTCTCCAAGCCTTTTTCTTGTGGCCTGCTGAGTTCAGCAGACTCCAATGTTTCAGAAGTCCTTGGCGGTGAGCTTTCAGTGGTGTCCTGAAAAAGAAGAAGAAGAATCTTCAAAATTCGAAAGAGACATAGTCGAATGTAGGTATCTACACCTGAGTTACAAAGAGGTCTAAGAGATTACCTGTAAATTAGCTTCAGCCCCAGGGCTGGAATTGTCGCTTTCGACAGGCTTATTGAGAAGAACGTTTAATTCCTCCTCCGTTGGCTCCTCAATGATCACTGGAGGTGGCCTGGGCTTTCTCCCAGCAACCTTTATTCTAATTGTTCGACCCTCGGGAGCAGGAGCATCCTTCGTCAGCTTTCGCCTTTTTAGAGGAGCAGGGGGAGAATCATCTTCTTCGTCGCTCCCAGATTCGACCACCAGTGCTGGCCGTTTCTTGGGTGAAGGTGCCTAAAAAAAAAAAAGGGCCAATGGGAATTCGATTTAGCAGTTACATCGAAAGTCAAAAGTCAAAGCCAGAAGAAAATAATGAAAGTCTGGTTACCGATACAGAAGGCTTTTTCGAAGGGCCTTCCCCCTGTTGGTTTGTTGTGGTCTTTGCCGGCGCTATAGTTTTCGCCGGCGGTGGAGGTTTTGTTGAGGGGCCTCCTCCCTGTTGGCCTTCTGCAGCCTTCTTGGCTGCAGGCTTTCGAACAACTGAAAGCAAATAAAATAGTTAACAGGCTAGCAGTCGAAAGAGAAAGACAAAGTAATTTGAAAGGATGAACTTACATTTCTTTATTTTGTCCAAGACAAGGACAAAAGATTTATGAAGCTCATCCACGAAGTCCTTCTCGTCGAAAAACTCCTCAGCGTAATAACTTTTCCACCACTCCTCGAAGGATGGTGAGCAAAGAAAGTTAAGCTGGTAGTCAAACAACGAAAGAACTGTTCGACCAGCATATCTTCCGATATGTTTAGTGGCAGCTTCTTCGGTGTAGTCGTTGCAGAAGTATAACATAGACTTCTCCCTTGGAAAAATTGGAGAAGGTAGTGTTTGAATAATACCAAACTGGCGAGACACCAGGTTTGGTTGATATGCAATCAGACTCAAGTGAGTCTTAGAGCTCCTGAATCGAAGAGGCATGATCCTTGGTGTGAGGAACGCCTCCCACATTGTTGTATGTTTGTCAACCTGAGGACCGCTCGACGTCCTAGGATGTGGCCTTGTGAACCATGCTGGGCCTACCTTCCGTCGAGCAAACGGAGCCATAGTCGAAGCAAACTCTTTCCTTCGAGCAAACATCAGAACGAAGTTTGTGAAAGTTTGCTGAAGCTCCAGTCCATCTTCCATTGGAGTCAACAGAGCCAGTCTGGTTCCTTCGACACGTCTGTTCGCTATCTCTGGAGCCTGCTCATTTATTTGAATCTTCTTAGGCAAGAAAGATTCGAAAGTGGCATTGAGCCACAGTTGGAGCAGCCAAAAAGGTCCAGCAAGCAGCAAACTGGCCCTGTTCTCGATAATCTTAAGAAGAGTCGCTCCATTACTAATCGACTCATACAGGCTAGCCAAAATCAATTCTGCCAAACAGATATTTTGGCCATGATGGAGTTGAGTGGCGAGAGTGACCATCTTCTTGGTCACCTGCAAGGACTTGGAGCAAAACACAAAGCGTGTCAGCCATAAGGCTAGAAACGTAATGTGTTCGACATCCGACACAGCATCTGTCGACCTGTCGTGGTAGTGATTGATGAAGGTGGTGTAGGTTGGTTTTGTGGCGGAAAATCCAATTTGATCCTCCGATATCTCCTCCGGGTCGAAGTAGTCCCCGGTGGGTCGAAGGCCAGTGATAGCGGCCACATCGAAGAGTGTAGGAGTCAGCATTCCACAGGGAAGATGGAAAGTGAAGTGGGAGTAGTCCCAGAAGAGTAGAGAAGCTATCAACATCTCCGGAGAATAGTTTAGACCTGTCTTCGACAGCATAACCAGGTCGAAAATCCCCATATCTTTCCAGATCGAAGCTTGGCGTTTCTCCATTTTTTCCAGCCAAGCAACGTAATCAGGAGTAAGGCTAGGGCCAGACCTGAAAGCCCTAACACCTTTGTTGAAGAAACGGAGGTCGATTTTCTCTTTAGCAGGGTCTTCATTATCCTCTGCATCTTTCTTGGCGCATGCAACCGGTTTGAGTCTTTCAACTACCGGAAAATAACTCTTGATCTTCATGGCCTTAGCAATACTTGGGTACAATGGGCCAGACATAGCAAAGATCTGGTTGGAATATCCAACCGGGATCATAAGGTGGCGTGAGTAGGCATCACGAACAGCGATGTCCAGAGGTTCAGGGACCCTTCGTTGGCCCGTGGGAGTTACTACTGGAGCGGTCGAGAAAACCCTAGGTTTGACGTTTCCAGATGGTACGGTGGCGCTAGGAGCATTGGAGGAACAAGATGCCATTGTTAATGGTGAGGATGAAGACGAAGTGAAGAAAAAGGGTTTGCAAAGTTGACAAGTTTGTATGAAAATGGAGAAGTCTGAAAGCTAGATAGCGTAAAGAGTCCCACAATGGGTACTTACTGCTATTTATAGTAGTGGGGGAAAATCCCCAAAACCGAGGACATTAAATGCCATTTAATGTTGCAGAAGTAGTGGGACACGTGGCGTCTCCCTGTTGTTTTAGCCGTTCTGCAGAAATGGAGGGGTGCAGCGTGCGCCCTCGTTTTTGGGAATTGTCATAATGACAAATTCTAAAATGACGTTTGGCACAATGCACGCCGTACTGAGGTGACGTCTTAGGTACGGATAAATGATGGTTTTTCTTGGGATTGTCAGTGGTTGGTAGAAGACAACAAAAAGTGCACAATTTAATTTGTGACTAAGCATGAAAAGACAGGTGTCGAATGGCGTTTCAAAGAATGCCTTTTTCTTTCAGAGTCGAAATAAGGCATTCTTGGGGGGCAATTTGTTGGCTCCTAAATTCGACACCCTTGTTTCATTAATGTCAGCCATTAAAGCTGAAGGATGTTTTCGACCAGCTAGGTCCGTCGAAATGCCCATCAAAAGAGTGCAAGGTACTTAGAAGATTTCTTCCAAGGGAGAAGTTGGTTGCCTTCGACGTCGAAGGCGTTTCTCGTCGAAGATGCTTCTCGACGAAGGTGTTCGATGGTTCAGATTGGAACGGTTTGAAATTAAAGCGTTTGGAGGGAAAACGGTTTCCAGCGGTTACCAAGTGCAACGTGCAAAGATCTGGAGCGTCGAACGTTGAGAACGTGCCAAGTGGGATCATCTCGAAGCAGTGTAACTGCCCGACGGTTACTTGGGATGTTTTAGTATAAATAGTAGTAGCCACGCAGTTTCTCGCGTGTGTTCACAATTATATACAAAGTCACTCATATAGATTCGAGTACCCAGCGTGTGAGAAAGAATTGTTGAGAAATGTATGTGTGAAACACCAACTTTATTAATCAAAGCCATTTACTTTTCCAGAAATTTACTTGCTTTCTTCTTTGCTTTCCTGTCGAAATCCTTTACTTTAAGCCTTCATTTATTTTACCAAGCCTACTTCTTCATGCAATTTACTTAAAGCCTCTTTATTTTATTGTCATTTAACCAATATCCAATTTAACCAAAACTTCAAAATCAACCTATGTCCTAGGATCAATCTGATCGATCCTGCGAGTAACCAAATAAGTAACCATTTGGAGGATCAGCGGTTGTTTACCAATAACCAAGGTAAACAAGTACCCTAGGGGGTGCAAGTGTGATTTGTGTGTCCATTTTCATGCTTGTTTATCTTGAGATTAGGTCATAACTATTTTTTGTCGTTTTTCACATACAAACCCTAATTCTAACATGTTATCATTAGAAAGCAATAAAGTGCGAAAATAAATTTACTAAGCTATTACAAAACCAAATATGGGAAGGGGGGTACAAATGTTCAAATGGGGATATTGACAAGTAATGTAAACCTAAAACTATTACATCAATTTGAATTTATACAATTTAATTAATGTACAATAATTAAATAAATAAAAATGGAATAAAAATGCAAGATGCAAAAATGTTTTGTATATGTATGAAAAAAAGTGTTATTTATGTAAAAATAGAAAGATATTATTTTTGGAGTATTTTGAATTTAGGGCAAAACCCTAATTTTATTAAAGAAAATGTATTATTGTTTAATTTAATACAAATATTTATTTATTATGTACAAAAATAAAAATAAAATGAAGTATATTATAAAAAAGTATTTTTTTATATCAAATATTAATAAAATGAAAAATTCAAATATTTTTATATTCTAACCTAAATATATTAATAAAATAATATATATTTAATATTTAATAAAATAAATAAAAAAGTATATATTTTTTTATGTGAAATATTTTCAGAAGATAAACAAAAATAAAAAATGTATTTACACTATTTTTTCTATTTATTCTAAATAATAGTATATATAATATTTATGTACAAACAAAAGAAATAATCAAATAAATATGCAATAAATTCAAAAAATGATGGAAAAAATATTTTTCTGTTTTTAATGTCATGAGAAAAAATAAACAAAGTCAATCAAAAAAGAAAAAGTCAAAAAAGTCAAAGAAATAAGCAAATGAGCTCAAGAGGTTCAAAAGTAATTATGTGGTGCAAATAAGAAAATATTCCAGGCCCAGCCCAGAATCAGTCATCTTCAACCTCTGAACAACATCACCCACGCGTTTTCTATCTCTTGATTCCTGGACTTTCAAGCAAAACTCATAACATGAAAAGTGTAGAGCATTAAGAGACGATTCCAACCATGTAAAGAACTTGACCTAACTCTCTAAGATGAGGGAGAATTTCTTCTCCCCCAATTTCTGACCTAACTTTTATGCCATGTTCAGACTCAAAATTCTTGCAGCACACGTAACATAAATGAAATCTAACTATATGGTCATGTTCAGGGCTATGATTGTGACATATTTTCTTCACAAACCTAAAGCTAACAATGCCTAATAAGAGAGATAGAACTTCATGAAGATACCTGTTCAGTTGGAATCGTGCTTTGCAATGGAGGATGTTTCAGAGTAAAATGATGATTTGTATAGCTTCCTTGAAGTGTAAGGATGCTATTCCAAGTTCTACTTTGCCTTGAAACTCCCTGAATCGTGCTGGTGAACTTCAACTGCAAAATAGAAAAGCAAAAATGGTGAAGTGGCTTGGAGGTGTTACAGGTCAGGTTTCAGGTCATGGTTAGCTTGCATAGATAGTATGGAAGGTATGTGAACTGGTTTTGGCAAGGATGCTTGAGAGAAATAGAAGTTGGCACTCAAACTGCAGAGGCAACTCTGTTTTTGCAGTTTGAGAGTGATTCTGAGATGGAGGGTAGATTGGAGGTCAAAGGCTCGTACAAAAGCTTGGGTATGATGTCTGGAATGTGTTTGATAAGTTTGTTCTTGTGTTTGTAAGCTGAGATGGAAGTTGTTATGAGTTATGCTATGTTACTTCACACTTAAGCAAACAAAGGCAAATTGTGCTTCTAGGCCTGTAGAGGAGCTCACACTATGCTGCATAATCCCTCCTTGATCAGTGTGATTAGCACATAAACTTGTGCCAACCAGATTTGCAATGTACTTGTTGGATTCTCAATTGGACATAAAGTGATCTTTTGCAAAAATGGAAAGAATGCTTTATCTAGTTTGGGATTAATCTTGCATACAATGTACAAACTCATAGAACAACACCTTAACACAATGAATATGCATTAAATTATTGAGTGCAATTTGGTTTAAGGACCTGTAATCTAACCTAAAGCATGCTGAGTTCAAATTGCCAAGTTATGAACATGAAAAATGGTCAATTCAAAAGTGAGTTTTTGCTATATTGTGAAATTCGATTCTCCCTAACCATGAGGTTGTTTGATGAGTTCTTGGACATTTTGGAAAGCTTGGAATGTGTACTACAATCCATCTTTGAAATGCAAATTGAAATTCCAAGTGGAAGTGTATGGAAAATGGACTTGAAGTGGGGTAGAAAACCTTGTCAAAATAGGTTAAAATTTCACTAAGTTAAAAATGGTTTAGTGCCCTTATTCAAAAAATTGTAACTTGAGATACAAGCTTCAAGTGAGAAAACTTTGTGAATCAAAGTTGTAGATTATGTAACAAGCTACAACTTTCATGTTTTGACTTTTGTTTGAATCCAAATGAATCATGGTGAAAAAGTGGGGCAAAGTTGGGAAAAAATTAGGGTTTTCCATAACTTAGAAAAATTCTAAGTTATGAAAAATTCCATTTTAAAACCCTAATTTGCATTTTGTGATTTCTTGGTGAACAAGTTTCATGATTTGGCATGTTTTGATGAAAAATGAATCTTGACTCTTGATTTTGACCAAAAGGTCAAAGTTTGACTTTTCAGTGTACAGTCAAAATTGATCAATTGACTGGGAAATTCAACTGTCAATCTTGTGTACTTGGGATCTTTTGAGCTTGATGAATGTGTCAAGACCATTTCATTGAGTCCTTGAGTCCATATGTGAGCTTGGTTTGCCATTGGTTAGGTCAAACAGTCAAAAATTGTCTTTGTGCAGTCAAAACCCTAAAAATGACCATTTTGCCCTTTTGGTGATCTGATCAAATTTCTTGTGGAATTGTGATCCAAACTTGATCAAATGGTCCATATGAGTTCATAATGTTGATGTGGGTCAAAAATCATGAGTTTTGACTGTCAATTGACCACAGTTGACTTTTTCCCCAATACAGCTGATTTCTAGGTCAACTGTCCAATTGACTGGGCAAAACTTGGAATCAAGATTTGAAACTTGGTATGGATAATCTTGTGAGTCAAACATGAAACATGAAAGTCATCTTAGGCATTTTAGGTCAAAACATCCTTGGGCAAACACAAACCCTAATTTGAGTCCACAGTGCAAGGAGAAGTTTTGAGCAGAGGAAACCCTAACTGGATCTTGATCTTCAAAGGTCTTGTGATGAGAAAATATTGAGGAAATGGGAGGGCAAATTTTGGGGTACAACAGTTGCCCCTGTTCAATCTTCTTGGACCTGAAGAGTTAGATTGGCAAGTTTGCCTTTCGTGACTCGAGGGTAAAAGGAGATTGGACATTAGAGTGCCCGGAAATTTGCACTCGCATGCTGGAGTCTCAACAGTGTGATGTCGGGAATGGGCCTATGGATGCCATTTGGAGAGGTGATGGATAGGGATATGGGCTTATAGATGCCATCTGGAGATGTGACAGAACCTTGTCGGGAATGGGCTTATAGATGCCATTTGGAAGTGTCGATCGCATAAGAGATTCCTTAGCGGGAACTTGTGTATTTGGGAGAGGCTGATGTTTCCCTGGCTTGTTACAGGTGTTTGATCTTCAATCTCCTTATGCAGATATGCCCTGGCTAGGTACAGGTATCGAATCTACAATCGGTTGCTCACAGATGTGCTCTGGCTAAATACAGGAGTCGAATCTGGAAATAGTCGTCAATGGATATGCCCTGGCTGGATACAGGAATCGAATCTTCGAACTCTTCAGACGTGCCCTGGCTAGATACAGGAATCGAGTCTGGAAATGCTGTAAACAGATATGCCCTGGCTGGATACAGGAATCGAATATGGAAATGTTGTAAACAGATATGCCCTGGCTGGATACAGGAATCGAATCTGGAAATGTTGTAAACAGATATGCCCTGGCTGGATACAGGAATCAAATCTGGAAATGTTGTAAACAGATATGCCCTGGCTGGATACAGGAATCGAATCTGGAAATCTTGTAGTTGATAGATGTGCCCTGGCTGGATACAGGAATCGAATCTTCGAACTCTTCAGACGTGCCCTGGCTAGATACAGGAATCGAGTCTGGGAATGATCACTCTCAGATGTGCCCTGGCTAGATACAGGTATCGAATCTGGAATTGTGACAGTTGAGGGTAATCGTCTTTGGGATTGTCTTTTTCCCTGTAAAGGCAAAAACATAAGTTGTATGCAATGTCATGATGTATGATATGCATGGCGTCATGATGTTTAACATGAGATAGTGTGAGTATGCACTTTATCACGTATGTAAACAAAATGTATTGGAAATGCGAAATGTTTATGAATGTAATTTTCGTCTTAGGAAAATAAATCTTTGACGACCGGCCGGGGAGTTGCTCTGTGGAAGAGATACTTGGCCGAAGTTTTGATGAGAGGTCTGCTGAGGACTTTAATGATGGATTCCGCTGGGGATAATGATGATAAACTCCGCTGGGGAATGAAAGAACCTTGCCGAGGGCGATCTTCCGTGGTAATTAGCTGAGGATAACCCAGTTATAAGTCCTTGTGAGGAAATAACTCTAAATAAAACTCGGGAGAGACGTCCGTACTCTACAGGGAACAAGCTTCCAGAATCTACTGGGGATGAGCTTTAAGACCTGCCGGGGACTGTTGTGCCTTTTCAGGATTGACGGGGAGTCAACTCTGCTTGGGGAAAGTACTGCTGAATCTTGTTTTACTCTGCGGGGAAGTTGAGATGATTTGGTCACATTCTTCGGTCGAATCTACCTGGGTACCTTGGCGGACAAAGCAACCAGACTGCATCAGACAACTTCATATTGCCCCTGTTTCTGATGTCACCTGTAATTAATCTTTCGTTTCATATGCAAATATTTATGAGTCAACAATTTTAATGTCAAATGCATATATCAAAAATGGACATTGGACGTTCTTCGCAAAACAAAACAGAAAAAGGAAAAACAATGGCAATTTGTATGGACAAGTGAATTTGTATTGATTTGAATTCTGTCGGTGAATAGGCGTTTTTGTACAAGAGGCTGACATCCTAGTAAGAGGATGCCGCCAAATAATATAGAGTTTACAATTTTGAAAAGAAAACAAAACAGCTATGTGAACAATCCCATTGGGTTCCAACTCTGCTATCGCCTTTATGTCTTTAAATGTCTCATCGCTTTGCTACCTAGTTGAAGATGAAGCTGATTGGTCGATGCCGAAATCTGAGCCATATAGTTGATGCCAAATTCCGGATGCGAAGTGATCCAATGAGACATAGTGTTACGCTTTTATCCCTAACTTTTGCCTGGACCGCCCTTTCGGGTTTTCAGTCCACCGGGATACCCATTTTTGCCCAAGCCGCCTTTTCAGGTTTTCGACTTGCCGGGTGTACAGATTTTTATTCATTTCATCCCTTATTTTGCCCGAACCCTTTTGGTTCGCCGGGAAGCCCTTTTTTTTTGCCTAGGTATATCAACCTAGCGGGTCTTTTATTTACGCGTAGTATTTTTTCACTATGTCTGCATTGGCGGGGTGAGGAAGGTCGTTACCATCCATGGTGGTTAGGATCATGGCTCCTCCTGAGAACACACGTTTAACCACAAATGGCCCTTCGTATGTAGGGGTCCATTTGCCCGGGGGATCACTTTGAGGAAGGATGATGCGTTTGATTACCAGGTCCCCAACTTGATACTCTTGTGGTCTGACTTTTTTGTTAAACGCCCTGATCATTCGTTTTTGATACGTTTGACCATGACAGATAGCAGTGAGCCTCTTTTCGTCAATCAGATTTAATTGATCAAGTCGAGTCTGGATCCAGTCATCTTCACTCAAGTCTGCATCCTTCATTATCCGGAGAGAGGGTATCTGGACTTCAATTGGCAAGACTGCCTCCATGCCATAGACCAAGGAGAAGGGAGTTTCCCCGGTTGACGTCCTTGCTGAGGTACGGTACCCATGAAGAGCGAACGGTAACATCTCGTGCCAATCTTTATAGGTCACTGTCATCTTCTGCACAATTTTCTTGATATTCTTATTAGCTGCCTCTACAGCCCCATTCATCTTCGGCCGGTAGGGAGAAGAATTATGGTGCTGTATCTTGAATTGTTCCCAGAGTTCAGTGATCATCGAATTATTGAGATTGGTACCATTGTCCGTAATGATTCTTTCTGGAACGCCGTACCGACAGATCAGATTATGCCGGATGAAACGTGCCACGACGCTCTTGGTTACTGTGGCGTAGGAAGCTGCCTCAACCCACTTCGTGAAGTAATCGATCGCCACCAAGATGAAGCGATGCCCATTGGATGCCGTCGGTCAGATCTCACCGATCATATCGATGCCCCACATTGCAAAAGGCTAAGGTGCCGTCAGGACGTTCAAAGGAACTGGAGGGATATGCACCTTGTCAGCATAGATCTGGAATTTATGACAAGTTCGGGAGTGTTGGTAACAATCGGCTTCCATTGTGGACCAGAAATATCCTGCCCGAAGGATTTTCTTAGCCATGGTGTGTCCACTGGAATGTGTTCCAAATGTACCTTCATGCAGTTCTATCATGATTTTCTCTGCTTCTGCCTTATCCACACAACGTAGCAGAGTTGAATCATGATTCCGTTTGTAGAGAATGTCGTTGCTGAGGAAGAATTTTGCAGCAAACCTCCTCATGAACTTCTTATCATTGACAGACGCACCTTCAGGGTATTCCTGAGCTTCCAAGTACCTCTTCACCTCATGGTACCATGGTTTTTCAATCACCTTCTCAACCTCGAGCTCGCAGCAGTATGCCGGTTCATCCAACTTCCAGATAATGATTCGGGGAGCCTCATTGTCCCATTTAACTTTGAACATTGAAGACATCGTAGCTAGGGCGTCCGCTAGCTGATTCTCCTCTCTAGGAAAGTGTTCGAAAGTTATCTCTTCAAAGTGGGGAAGCAAGGTCGACACATACTCCTTGTAAGGAATAAGATTCGGGTGTTTCGTATCCCACTCGCCTTTGACCTGATTGATCACGAGAGCGGAATCTCCGAAGACACTTAGAAATTTGATCCTTAAGTCGATTGCAGCTTGTAAACCCATGATACATGCCTCATATTCTGCCATATTGTTGGTGCAGCTGAAACATAATCGGGCGGTGAGGGGAGTATGAGTTCCTTTTGGAGATATAATTACAGCGCCGACGCCTTTACCCAAAGCATTGGAGGCTCCATCAAAATGCATAGACCATCGGGATCCTTCCTCAGGTCCTTCATCCGGTCCAAGTACTTCACAGTCAGTTACCACCATGATGTCTTCGTCCGGAAAATCAAAGTTCAATGATTGGTAATCGTCCACAAGATGGTGTGCCAAATGATCTGCCAGTACACTTCCCTTAATTGCTTTGAGTTGTATACTGGATGTCATATTCTGTCAAGATCATTTGCCATCTCGCTATTCTTCCAGACAGAGCGGGCTTTTCGAATATGTACTTGATAGGATCCATTTTTGAAATCAATAAAGTAGTGTGAGTAAGCATATACTGTCTCAGCCGGCGAGCAGCCCATACAAGAGCGCAACAAGTTTTCTCAAGCAGTGAGTAACGAGACTCACAGTCGGTAAACTTTTTGCTCAAGTAATAAATAGCGTGCTCTTTTCGGCCAGACTCGTCATGCTGCCCCAGCACACACCCCATTGAATTGTCAAGTACTGTCAAGTATAGTATCAGAGGTCTTCCTTCCACTGGTGGCATAAGAATGGGTGGCTCTTGGAGATATTCCTTTATCTTTTCAAAGGCGGCCTGACATTCATCATTCCAGCGTACTACTTGATCTTTCTTCAGCAATTTGAAGATTGGCTCACAAGTAGCAGTCAGGTGTGAGATGAATCGGGCAATGTAATTCAGTCGTCCCAGGAAGCCTCTGACTTCTTTCTCTGTTTTTGGAGTCGGCATCTCTTGTATGGCTTTTACCTTGGCAGGGTCCACCTGAATACCTTTATCACTTACAATGAAACCTAGCAATTTTCCGGATCTTACCCCAAAGGTGCATTTGTTGGGATTCAATCTCAGCTTGTACAACTTGAGTCGGTCAAATAACTTCCTCAGATGGTCAAGGTGCTCCTCCTCAGTTTGAGACCTTGCAATCATGTCATCAACGTATACCTCAATCTCATGATGGATCATATCATGAAATAAAGCCACCATGGCACGTTGATAGGTTGCCCCAGCATTTTTCAATCCGAATGGCATGACTTTATAACAGAAGGTACCCCACTGAGTCACAAAGGTAGTCTTCTCTATATCTTCTGGAGCCATCTTGATCTGATTATACCCTGAAAAACCATCCATGAAGGAGAACACCTTGTGTTGAGCTGTATTGTCAACAAGGACATCAATGTGAGGTAGGGGGAAGTCATCCTTGGGGCTGGCCCTGTTCAGATCCCTGTAGTCAACACACATTCTGACCTTACCGTCCTTCTTTGGTACCGGCACCACGTTGGCAACCCACTGAGGGTAAGAAGTCACTGCAAGGAACCCGACATCAAACTGTTTCATAACCTCGGCCTTGATCTTCTCAGACATCTCTGGTCGCATCCGTCAGACTTTTTGCTTTACCGGAGGGCAGTCTTCCTTGGTTGGCAGGTGATGAACTACAATGTCGGCATCCAAACCAGGCATATCTTCATAGGACCAAGCAAAAATCTCCATGTAATCCTGTAGCATCTGGATCAATCGTTGCTTCACGCTGAGCTCTAGATTGGCACCAATCTTGACCTCTTTCCTATCTGTCTCAGTACCCAGGTTAATTGTCTCCACCGGCTCTTCATGTGGTTGAATAGCTCTCTCTTCCTGGAGTAGCAGTCTTGCGAGTTCACCAGGCACTTCGCAATCATCTTCACCTTCGTCTTCGGCCAAGTTGATCGGATTCTCGAAGTCATAACTGGCGGTAGCAGAGCTGTTACCAGTGAGATCCAGAGTGGATTGAAACCTGTATAAGTGAGTGTGTGTAAATATAGCTGTTTTTGCAATATGTATAACACAGAAAGAAAAAAGAGCACAAGATTTGAAATGCAACAAACGTCCAATGTTTTGATTGATGATATATGAAAATGTCATACAAAAAGCCCTCACAAATGGAGCTACGATGCCCCGGGTAGGACACCGAGCCAACAAAGTTTTAACATATTGTTTGTTACAAATTTGGAAATCAAAAGAAATCAATTACTGCGTGACAAATGTGATAGGTGTAAAATCCTTTGCCGTCCAGTTGCTTGGTCCGTTGCTGGTAGTCGGGTAGATCCAACTGTCAAACTCTGCTTCCTCTACATCCTCCTCGATAGCATTCACCCTTGGATTGGAGATAAACACCGGAGCCTTTCTGATCTTCTCCTTGCGCGCAACCCTCTGAGCCTCTGCAGTAAAGCCCAGCCCAAACTTGTCGTTCTTCTGAGTGAAGTCAGGAAGCTGACCCCAGTTTGCACAATTGCCTTTCTGAACCACAGCCCGGGCATCCCTTAGGGAAGCCATCTTTAAAGGAACATTCTTTTCGACTGCTATTTCTGCTGCTGCTGAAATTGGATGCACCTCCTCGAAATGCTGAAAGGGGGTTTCGATAAACTCCCCGTCCATCTCAATGTATCTGAAGGAATTCAAATGGCTCACCATATACTCCTCTTCTCCTTGCACAGTGACGATCTTCCCCCTGACAGGATACTTCAGTTTTTGGTGCAAGGTAGAGGTCACTGCCCCAGCTTTATGGATCCAAGGTCGACCCAGTAGACAAGAGTACGATGGACGTATATCCATCACATAAAAAGTAGAGTCGAATACTTGAGAGCCCACACGAATAGGGATGTCAACCTCTCCATGAACCATCCTTTTTGAACCGTCAAAGGCCCTGACGATGATATTGCTGGGCTTCAGTTCTAGGCCTTCATAATCCAAACGGTCTAAAGCCTTTTTCGGTAGAACATTCAAGGAAGAACCAGTATCCACCAATACATGCGCCAGAGTAGTGCCCCTGCATTCGATAGAGACATGCAGGGCATCATTGTGGTCTCTTCCCTTCGCTGTCAGGTCAGCATCTGAAAAGCCCAAACCATTGTCTGCTGTCAGATTTGCTACGCAATCAGTGAACTAGACTGCAGACGTCTCCTGCGGCACATGGGTCGTCTTGAGAAACGAGATCAAGGCCTTAGCATGGGCCTCAGAGCATAGTAATAAGGAGAGCATGGAGATTTTGGAGGGCGTATGCCCCAGCTGCTCGACAACATTGAAATCACTATTCTTTATTATTTTCAGGATCTCCTCCATTTCTTGTTGGGAGGCCTCAGCATTTATAGGTATTGGTGCCTCCATCCGGGCAGGCTCCTCTTGAATCCCTTTGCCCCGAGCATTAGATGACTCGGCAGCAGGGGAAACAACTTGATCAGCAGCAGGAACATGTAAACTTGTAGGTGTTATAAGGAGGGGTCTTCGAATAGCGGGCGGTGCAATGTCAGGCGAGAAGAGCCTGCCACTGCGGGTGACCTTGGCTGGACCAGTGATATCGCAGATGCTGGCGCCATTGTCGAATTCTTGTTTGATTCCATTTACATATACGTCTGCCCCATAATGCCAGGGGACAGCTTTATCAGATACGTAGGGGAGAGGCCCCGAAACAGTAATAACCACAGGTGCAACAGTCGTGATTTGAACAGGCTTCTTCGGGAGAGCCTTGATTGGATTTTTGAAGATGGTAACCACAGAAACTTCTTTTACCGGAACCAACTGAACAGCAGACTTCTTAAACAGAATCTCCTTGCTGTCCATTAGGCTTTGGACGCCTAACTTCAGCAAGGGACAACCAGATAGGGAAACAACACAGAACAGGCAACCTTCACTGCAACCCGGAAATAAACCGGCCAGCAGTAGGTTCGTCTTGACGGTCTTCAGAGGGGTGACAACTTCATTTATCGAAACAACATATAATTCTTCCTCAATGGCATTTACTCTATGCTGGGGCATAGGAGCAGTTACAACATTTGGTCTCTCCGGTGCCTCAAACTGAATTTCCTTTGCGTCGATCAGATCTTGCACTTTGTTTCTCAAGGCCCAGCAATCATCAGTAGTGTGCCCGGGACTATCAGAATGATAAGCACACCGGGCATTTGGGTTATACTTAGGAGACACAGTGTTGACGACCTTAGGAGCTTCTTTGAGGGTCACCAGGTTGGTGGATAACAGTTGGGGTAAAATTTGAGATAGGGTCATACTCAGTCGAGTATACTGCCTCTTGGGCCTTTCACTTCTTTGTTGATTGTACTGCTGAGGAGCAGCAACAGGTTTCGAGATGACCAAAGCATTGACGGCTTGGCGACTTTCGGGCTTGATTTGTCTTCTAGGACCATAGACGGCGCTTGCTTCTTTCTTAAACGGCCTCTTCTCAGCACTTGTGGAGGCAGCCTTTTGTATCTTGCCTGACCTGATGCCAGCTTCAATTCTTTCTCCCGTCAATATCAAATCTGTAAACCCAGCGGAGGAGTTACCAACCAAATGATTGAAAAACGGACCAGACAACGTCCCTAGAAACATATCAACCAGCTCACGATCAGTCAATGGAGGCTGCACCCTGCCAGCCAAATCTCTCCATTTTTGTGCGTACTCTTTGAACCCTTCACCCGTTCCTAGAGACATACCCTGAAGTTGGGTACACGTAGGAGCGAGATCAGAATTGTATTGGTATTGTCTGTAGAATGCGGTTGCCAAATCTTCCCAGTGTCGGATGCTGGTTCCATCTAATTGGTAGAACCATTCAAGCTGTGACCCCGAGAGGCTATCTTGGAAGAAGTGAATCCAGAGGTTCTTATCCGCCGTATAAGGTTGGATCTTCCTTACGTACGACCTTAGATGCAACTTTGGGCAGGAGACCCCATCATACTTGGCGAAGGCGGGCGCCTTAAACTTGTGTGGAATTACTACCCCAGAAGATAACCCCAAATCTCCGAAATCCAGCCCCGGCACATTCTGAATTTCCATGGCGCTTAAGCGGTCCTCCAATTGCTTGTACCTGTCGGCAGCAGGTGGGTATTGTTCGTCATTATAGTCCGTCTCGTTGTCGGAGACTGCGGGACTAGGAGCTCCTCCCCCTTGGGGACTGTTTTTCTCAGCATAGGAAGTAGTTGGATCAGCTTCATTATGGAGTGTGTTCCCAAATCTGCATCCGGTGTTGAACAACGCAGTCCTCTTTTTCTTCTTCTTCTTTAGGAGTAGAGTCTTAAATTCTTGCTGACCTTGGGCTAGGCTTAGGACCATCTCTTGAAACTGTGCACTTTAGGCCTGAAGGGCCTTGATTGCTTGCTCACTGGAGGAGTCTGGATTCATGACGACTGTTCAAAATAAACAGCGAAGGAGATTAAGCAACCTGTGAAATAGGGTACCTGCTATGCATATGGTGCAATGGAATGCGTATGTTTTATGTTTTCAAAGACAAACAAGATTCAACTTTGTAGACAAACAGGAAACACACTTCATTAGATTCAAATTTTCAATTGTTCAACAATTTGCCCTTAGGCATTACAGGAATGAAAAATACTGGAAAGGAAATAAAACTATAAAAGGCAACATCCAAAGCTCATCAATGCTCCCATGGCCTCCTCTTTTCAGTGCTGATGTAGTTGTTCAGGACCTTCTCTTCCTCCAATTGCTTAGTCAGCCTCTGGATCTTCCGTTCCTGCTCGTTGAATTTCTCCCGATAGAAATCCCGCTCTTCCTTTAGCTGCACCCAGGATCTCTTCATTGTGTCAAAATCAGTAGGTATCTGAGGAGGGAGGACAATTGGAGGAACCCCATCTTCATCAGGAGACTCAAGGATGAGAGGTCTAACAGCTTCGTAGGGCATACCTAACCTTTGAGCACGGATGCGGACCCATTTGTAATAGGGCTTCAATGGAAGAGAAGTCTTTGGTCCCAACTCATGTGGGTCGGCTTTGTGAATTCTGTCCCAAGCTTTAATGAATCCCTGGCGTAGTTTGTCACTGTCTACCTGAAACTCAAAATGGAAGTGAGGAACCAGCATTTCATGAGGCCCATCTCCTCTGGCTCTTCCAAACTGACGGAGAGCTAAGCAAGAATTGTAAGAGATTCCTCCTTGGATACCAATCAACGGAACGTTAGGGTATTCTCCGCAACGGTCAATAACAGCTACCTCATCCAAACCTCTGAGAGTCCAGGTGATGTCATTATCAGTGAGAGACATTAACCTCCGAGCCCAACCTTTTCCTTCTTCATTCTTCAGCGCGAACTTAGGAAGGTGCGAAATAAACCACCTTACTAGCAAAGGAGCACAACACCACGGAGTTCCCCGTTTTCGAACAGTACGAGCATAGAGTTGTTGTAGAATATCACCCAAAAGAGTGGGTACCGGATTCCGAGACATGAATATCCTTATGGCATGGATACTGATAAAGGTGTCAGGGTTGGGAAACAATACCAGACCATAGATCAAAAGAGCCAGAACATCCTCGTACGCCTTGAAGTCCAAGTCATTCCAGAAATCATTAGCCTTGCCAACTAGAAATTTGACCAAAAAGCCCTTGATCCCATTTCTAGTTTCCCAGTTGGACAATACCTCTTCCTTGGTCAAGGGGAGAATTGCAGCAATCTCTTCAGGCCTAGGAGTCTTTTCCAAACCAGTGAGTGGAGTTTGTTCCAAGACAGGGATCCCAAGCAAATAAGAAAATTCTTCCAGGGTAGGAACCAGCTGGAAGTCTTGAAAGGTGAAACAATGATACAGAGGGTCATAAAACTGGGTCAGAACACTTATCAGTTGTTGGTCCCACTTTGCAGTGACCAAGCCAAGGAGAGAACCATGTCTGTTGATGAAGGAAGAAGTGTTTGGAATCCTTCCAACCAAATCCTTGAGTAAAACTGGTGGTTGAACAAAGTTGAGCCGGACAGTATTCCTACGCACGGGCATCATGATGTCCTACAAAACAGAGCAAAGATGAAACTTTTTTTTGTCTTTGAAATGGGTTAGTCCTTTATGCAGGATGCATGCAATGGTATGATGGCATGATGCTATGATGAAGCACACCACAAGTATTCACATAGGTAAATAAGGCACACAAGTCACACAAGACACCCTTAGGTTTCAGGCCAGTATGAGTTTCAGGTATTACCCTATTTTGGTTTTGTTGGTTAAAACCTGTCCTATCGAAAAGTAACCGGGTTCTAGAGGATCTCAAATCATTGACTACCCTCAATCGGTCATAACTCCAGCATCGCAATCTTTTCTCGCGGCCAGAACCATCTCGAGAGTTTAGCCTCAATGAGTGTAGCATAGTGCTACTGTCCTAATAGTCAAGTTGGTCAATTTAGGGTTCTAAGGTTGGTTGGTGTTTAATGACCCCTTAGAAGACCTATATTCTCCCCGTTGCAACACAAGGGATATAGGTACAGACTAAGATGCCACACCAACGTAGCCACTGCTTCACCCATGTCGGTCTACGCCGGACAGGTCCCTCACAGATTATGCTACCTAAAAAGGGTATTTCCCAGATCCGGGTTAGGATCTATGAAACTCCGATGCAAAGCCCACAAATATAAAAGCAAACAAAGCAAACAATTGAAAACAAAGGTGATCTAAACCCTAAGGTTACTCCACTTTATAAGTTTTCCCCAGCAGAGTCGCCAGTTCTGTGATACGGTGGGAGAACTGACTTGAGGTTTTGCGTTTGTTTTCGCAAATGTTTCGGTTGAGTAAGAGTCGCCACCGACTTTTTATTTTATCCTAAGGAAAGGTTAAAAAGCACAGCAAAAAACCTTTTGAGATGTTTTCTTGGGTTCGGGGAGTAGATTATAGAAAGGGAAGGTATTAGCACCCTTTCTATCCATGGTTATCCATGGGCTCTTAGTTACTTGCTTAGATCACTTGCCTTTTGTTTTCAATTGTTTTAAATGGTGCTTGAGTGTGTGGGTTTGAAAATGTTTTGAAAAGAGGCCCATGTGGTGGCAACCTTTGTAATGATCCATGTGGGGATGTATACAAAGATGTATGTCTTTTGAAAAGGTTTTCATTTGTTTTTGAAAGTTGTTTTGAAAGTGTAGTGATGTGGGGTTTTTGAAATAGGCAAGTGTTTTAGTTTGCAAGATTGATTCAAGTAACTAAGAGGTTATCTACTCCTAAATTTCTCAAAAGATTATTGCTATGTTTTAACCCTTTTAACAAGTTTGTTCCACCATTGTATTTGGTGGACAATCTTATGTTAGGATGTAAAAGGGACGGGCGTGGGTCATCGTTTAGACCATAATTGCAATGGTGCCAAGTATCTTTGGGCATTTTCTTTAAGGGACTTGATCATTTGTTTTTGTTTGTTTTGAAAAAAATGTTATCGAGGGACTATGATCATTCAATTTGTTTGTTTTGCCCAAAGAGACCTAACATGCAATATGGCCCAATTTTGAAAGGCAACAAGTGGAGTACCCTAGGGGGTGCAAGTGTGATTTGTGTGTCCATTTTCATGCTTGTTTATCTTGAGATTAGGTCATAACTATTTTTTGTCGTTTTTCGCATACAAACCCTAATTCTAACATGTTATCATTAGAAAGCAATAAAGTGCGAAAATAAATTTACTAAGCTATTACAAAACCAAATATGGGAATGGGGGTACAAATGTTCAAATGGGGATATTGACAAGTAATGTAAACCTAAAACTATTACATCAATTTGAATTTATACAATTTAATTAATGTACAATAATTAAATAAATAAAAATGGAATAAAAATGCAAGATGCAAAAATGTTTTGTATATGTATGAAAAAAAGTGTTATTTATGTAAAAATAGAAAGATATTATTTTTGGAGTATTTTGAATTTAGGGCAAAACCCTAATTTTATTAAAGAAAATGTATTATTGTTTAATTTAATACAAATATTTATTTATTATGTACAAAAATAAAAATAAAATGAAGTATATTATAAAAAAGTATTTTTTTATATCAAATATTAATAAAATGAAAAATTCAAATATTTTTATATTCTAACCTAAATATATTAATAAACATATATATATATATATATATATATATATATATATATATATATATATATATATATATATATATATATATATATATATATATATATATATATATATATATATATATATATATATATATATATATATATATATATATATATATATATATATATATATATATATATATATATATATATATATATATATATATATATATATATATATATATATTAAGTTCTAAATATGCATTATATATAAAATAATATATATTTAATATTTAATAAAATAAATAAAAAAGTATATATTTTTTTTATGTGAAATATTTTCAGAAGATAAACAAAAATAAAAAATGTATTTACACTATTTTTTCTATTTATTCTAAATAATAGTATATATAATATTTATGTACAAACAAAAGAAATAATCAAATAAATATGCAATAAATTCAAAAATTGATGGAAAAAATATTTTTCTGTTTTTAATGTCATGAGAAAAAATAAACAAAGTCAATCAAAAAAGAAAAAGTAAAAAAAGTCAAAGAAATAAGCAAATGGGCTCAAGGGGTTCAAAAGTAATTATGTGGTGCAAATAAGAAAATATTCCAGGCCCAGCCCAGAATCAGTCATCTTCAACCTCTGAACAACATCACCCACGCGTTTTCTATCTCTTGATTCCTGGACTTTCAAGCAAAACTCATAACATGAAAAGTGTAGAGCATTAAGAGACGATTCCAACCATGTAAAGAACTTGACCTAACTCTCTAAGATGAGGGAGAATTTCTTCTCCCCCAATTTCTGACCTAACTTTTATGCCATGTTCAGACTCAAAATTCTTGCAGCACACGTAACATAAATGAAATCTAACTATATGGTCATGTTCAGGGCTATGATTGTGACATATTTTCTTCACAAACCTAAAGCTAACAATGCCTAATAAGAGAGATAGAACTTCATGAAGATACCTGTTCAGTTGGAATCGTGCTTTGCAATGGAGGATGTTTCAGAGTAAAATGATGATTTGTATAGCTTCCTTGAAGTGTAAGGATGCTATTCCAAGTTCTACTTTGCCTTGAAACTCCCTGAATCGTGCTGGTGAACTTCAACTGCAAAACAGAAAAGCAAAAATGGTGAAGTGGCTTGGAGGTGTTACAGGTCAGGTTTCAGGTCATGGTTAGCTTGCATAGATAGTATGGAAGGTATGTGAACTGGTTTTGGCAAGGATGCTTGAGAGAAATAGAAGTTGGCACTCAAACTGCAGAGGCAACTCTGTTTTTGCAGTTTGAGAGTGATTCTGAGATAGAGGGTGGATTGGAGGTCAAAGGCTCGTGCAAAAGCTTGGGTATGATGTCTGGAATGTGTTTGATAAGTTTGTTCTTGTGTTTGTAAGCTGAGATGGAAGTTGTTATGAGTTATGCTATGTTACTTCACACTTAAGCAAACAAAGGCAAATTGTGCTTCTAGGCCTGTAGAGGAGCTCACACTATGCTGCATAATCCCTCCTTGATCAGTGTGATTAGCACATAAACTTGTGCCAACCAGATTTGCAATGTACTTGTTGGATTCTCAATTGGACATAAAGTGATCTTTTGCAAAAATGGAAAGAATGCTTTATCTAGTTTGGGATTAATCTTGCATACAATGTACAAACTCATAGAACAACACCTTAACACAATGAATATGCATTAAATTATTGAGTGCAATTTGGTTTAAGGACCTGTAATCTAACCTAAAGCATGCTGAGTTCAAATTGCCAAGTTATGAACATGAAAAATGGTCAATTCAAAAGTGAGTTTTTGCTATATTGTGAAATTCGATTCTCCCTAACCATGAGGTTGTTTGATGAGTTCTTGGACATTTTGGAAAGCTTGGAATGTGTACTACAATCCATCTTTGAAATGCAAATTGAAATTCCAAGTGGAAGTGTATGGAAAATGGCCTTGAAGTGGGGTAGAAAACCTTGTCAAAATAGGTTAAAATTTCACTAAGTTAAAAATGGTTTAGTGCCCTTATTCAAAAAATTGTAACTTGAGATACAAGCTTCAAGTGAGAAAACTTTGTGAATCAAAGTTGTAGATTATGTAACAAGCTACAACTTTCATGTTTTGACTTTTGTTTGAATCCAAATGAATCATGGTGAAAAAGTGGGGCAAAGTTGGGAAAAAATTAGGGTTTTCCATAACTTAGAAAAATTCTAAGTTATGAAAAATTCCATTTTAAAACCCTAATTTGCATTTTGTGATTTCTTGGTGAACAAGTTTCATGATTTGGCATGTTTTGATGAAAAATGAATCTTGACTCTTGATTTTGACCAAAAGGTCAAAGTTTGACTTTTCAGTGTACAGTCAAAATTGATCAATTGACTGGGAAATTCAACTGTCAATCTTGTGTACTTGGGATCTTTTGAGCTTGATGAATGTGTCAAGACCATTTCATTGAGTCCTTGAGTCCATATGTGAGCTTGGTTTGCCATTGGTTAGGTCAAACAGTCAAAAATTGTCTTTGTGCAGTCAAAACCCTAAAAATGACCATTTTGCCCTTTTGGTGATCTGATCAAATTTCTTGTGGAATTGTGATCCAAACTTGACCAAATGGTCCATATGAGTTCATAATGTTGATGTGGGTCAAAAATCATGAGTTTTGACTGTCAATTGACCACAGTTGACTTTTTCCCCAATACAGCTGATTTCTAGGTCAATTGTCCAATTGACTGGGCAAAACTTGGAATCAAGATTTGAAACTTGGTATGGATAATCTTGTGAGTCAAACATGAAACATGAAAGTCATCTTAGGAATTTTAGGTCAAAACATCCTTGGGCAAACACAAACCCTAATTTGAGTCCACAATGCAAGGAGAAGTTTTGAGCAGAGGAAACCCTAACTGGATCTTGATCTTCAAAGGTCTTGTGATGAGAAAATATTGAGGAAATGGGAGGGCAAATTTTGGGGTACAACAGTAGTCATCCACTGCTTGGTGTGCCAAATGATCTTCCAATACACTTCCCTTGATTGCTTTCTGAGTCGTGTACTGGATGTCATATTCCGTCAAGATCATCTGCCATCTTGCTATTCGTCCGGACAAAGCGGGCTTTTCGAAGATATATTTGATTGGATCCATTTTTGAAATCAACAGAGTAGTGTGAGTCAACATATACTATCTCAGCCGGCGAGCAGCCCATACCAAAGTGCAGCAAGTCTTCTCGAGCAGTGAGTATCGGGTCTCACAGTCGGTAAACTTTTTGCTAAGGTAATAAATGGCGTGCTCTTTTCGGCCAGACTCGTCATGCTGCCCCAACACACACCCCATTGAGTTGTCCAATACTGTCAAGTATAAGATTAGAGGTCTCCCTTCAACCGGTGGCATAAGAATGAGTGGTTCTTGGAGATACTCTTTGATTCTGTCGAAAGCGGTCTGACATTCATCGTTCCAACGTACTACTTGATCTTTCTTCAGTAGCTTGAAGATTGGTTCACATGTAGTAGTTAGATGTGAGATGAATCGGGCAATGTAGTTCAGTCGTCCCAGAAAGCCTCTGACTTCTTTTTCTGTCTTGGGAGCTGGCATCTCTTGTATGGCTTTCACTTTGGCAGGGTCCACTTGAATACCTTTGTCGCTCACGACGAAGCCTAGCAGTTTTCCAGATCTTACCCCGAAGGTGCACTTGTTCGGGTTCAACCTCAACTTGTACAACTTCAGACGGTCAAACAGTTTCTGCAGATGGTCAAGGTGTTCCTCCTCAGTTTGGGACCTTTCAATCATATCATCGACGTATACTTCTATCTCATGATGGATCATGTCATGAAACAAAGCAACCATGGCACGTTGGTAGGTTGCCCCAGCATTTTTCAACCCAAAAGGCATGACCTTGTAGCAAAAGGTGCCCCACTAAGTAACAAAAGTGGTCTTCTCCATGTCTTCAGGAGCCATCTTGATTTGATTATAACCTGAGAATCCATCCATGAAGGTGAATACCTTATGTTGAGCGGTGTTGTCCACTAGAACGTCGATGTGAGGTAGAGGGAAATCATCCTTAGGGCTCGCCCTATTCAAGTCCCTGTAATCAACACACATTCGGACCTTACCATCCTTTTTCGGCACTGGGACCACGTTGGCAACCCATTGAGGGTAAGAAGTCACTGCTAGAAAACCGGCATCAAATTGTTTCATAACCTCAGCTTTGATTTTCTCGGACATCTCTGGACGCATGCGGCGGACCTTCTGTTTTACCGGAGGGCATTCTTCCTTGGTAGGCAGGTGATGAACCACAATGTCGGTATCCAACCCAGGCATGTCTTCGTAAGACCAGGCAAAGATTTCCACGTAGTCATGCAACATCTGAATCAACCGTTGTTTCACACTGAGCTCCAGATTGGCACCAATCTTGACTTCCTTTCTGTCTGTCTCAGTACCCAGATTTACCGTTTCCACTGGCTCTTCATATGGATGAATGGCCCTCTCTTCCTGGAGTAGCAGTCTTGCAAGCTCACCAGGCACTTCGCAATCATCTTCACCTTCGTCTTCGGCTAAGTTGATTGGATTTTCGAAGTCATAACTGGCAGTAGCAAAGTCGTTACCAGTGAGATCCAGAGTGGATTGGAACATGTATAGGTGAGTGTGTATAAATATAGCTATTTTGCAATATATAAAGAAAGAAAGGGAGCGCAAGATTTGAAATGTGAAAAACGTCCAATGCTTTTATTCATGATATATGAAAGTGACAAATAACAAGCTCTCACAAATGAAGCCACGGTGCCCCGGGTAAGACACCGGGCCATAGAGTTTCAAATTATTGATCGTTACAAATTTAAAACAAAGGAGTTCATTACTGAGTGACAAAAGTAATAGGTATGAAATCTTTCGCCGTCCAGTTGCTTGGTCCACCGTCGGTTGTTGGGTAGATCCAGTTGCCGAACTCAGATTCTTCCACTTCATCATCCATCCTGATAGCATTTACTCCATGGTTGGGCATGGGAGCTGTCACCACATTAGGCCTCTCGGGCGCCTCGAACTGAACCTCTTTAGCATCAATAAGGTCTTGAACCTTATTCCTCAGAGCCCAACAATCATCTATGTTATGCCCCGGGCTGTCAGAGTGATAAGCGCAACGGGCGTTGGGGTTGTACTTTGGAGAGGTTGTGTTCACAACCTTTAGAGCTTCTTTGATGGTTACCAGATTGGTTGACAGCAGTTGTGGCAATATCTGAGAGAGGGTCATACTGAGCCGAGTGTACTGCCTTTTGGGCCTCTCAACCCTCGGCTGGTTGTATTACTGAGGAGCAGCAGCAGGCTTTGAAATTACCACCGCCTTGACAGCTTGGCGGCGTTCCGGTTTGTTCTGTCTCCTTGGACCATACACAACACTAGCTTCCTTCTTGAAGGGCTTCTTTTCAGTACTCGAGGAAGCACCTTTCTGTATCTTCCCCGACTTGATACCAGCTTCGATCCTCTCACCAGTCAGGATCAGGTCTATAAACCCAGCAGAGGAATTACCAATCAGGTGATTAAAGAATGGACCAGACAGGGTCCCCAAGAACATGTCCACGAGTTCACGATTAGTCAACGGTGGCTGCACCCTGCCAGCCAGGTCTCTCCATTTCTGCGCGTACTCCTTAAAACCTTCATTCGTTCCTAGTGACATACCCTGGAGTTGGGTACGCGTAGGAGCGAGGTCGGAATTGTACTGATACTGCTTATAAAAAGCAGTAGCCAAGTCCTCCCAGTTACGAATATTGGTTCCATCCAGCTGATAGAACCATTCGAGTTGAGTCCCTGAAAGACTCTCCTGGAAGAAATGGATCCATAGGTTCTTGTCTGCAGTGTAAGGTTGGATCTTCCTTACATAATAACGGAGGTGCAGTTTAGGACAGGAAGCCCCGTCGTACATCACAAAGGCAGGTGCCTTGAACTTGTGTGGGATCACCACCCCAGAAGATAAACCTAAGTCTCCAAAGTCCAACCCAGGCACACGTTGAATCTCCATAGCATTTAACCGGTCCTTCAGTTGTTTGTACCGGTCCTCGGCAGGAGGGTACTGTTCATCATTGAAATCTGTCTTGGTGTCAGAGACCACAGGACTAGGGACCCCTCCCTCCTGGTGACTGCCTTCCCCAATAGATGGAGTAGTCAGCTCAGCTTCATTCTGCAGTGTATTCCCGAGTCTGCGTCCAGTGTTGAACAACGCAGTCCTCTTCTTCTTCTTCTTCTTCAGGAGCAAAGCCTTCAACTCCTGTTGTCCTTGGGCTAAGCTCATGACCAGCTCTTGAAACTGGGCGTTCTGGTCCTGGAGGGCCTTGATAGCTTGCTCGGTAGTAGGTTCAGGATTCATGATGATTGAGTGCTGAAATAAACAGCGAAGAAGATTAAGCAACCTGTAGAAAAAGGGTACCTGTTATGCACATGATGCATGATATGCTCTTTATGCAATGCATTCAAGGGTTCAAAAGTTCAAATTCGTTGTAGACAAAAAGGAACACACACATTGTATTAAGAAATAATCTGTTAAGTACATCAGGGCCTCATGGGCAAAACATTACAAAATAATTAATCCCAAAAGACACTGCGCATCCTATTTGGAGCAATGTAAGTGTTGAGAGTCTTTTCCTCGTGCAGTAGGCGGGTGAGCTCCAGAACCTTCTTCTCACTGGCATGTAGACTGGTTTCAAGAGAATTCTGTTCTTCCTTGAGTTGGATCCAGCTCTTTTGCATTTCTTCCCAAGATGTTGGCATGTCAGGATGTTGGATGATGTAGGACACCTCTCCCTCCAAAACTGGCTCTTTGATCACAGGGCGAACATGAGGATATGGCATCACCAGCTTCTGGGAGCGGGCTCGTACCCACTTGAGATAAGGCTCCAGGGGGATGGAGTTCTTGTTCCCCAGTGTCTTACTATCCACCTTGTTGGGCATCCTCCAAGCTCTGATGAATCTCTGGCAAACTCCTTGCGCATCGTTGTCAAAGTCAAAAACTATGTCAGGAATCAACATATCATGAGGGCCGTCCCTCCGAGCATATCCAAACTGCCTCAAAGCCAGAAAGGGGTTGTAAGTGATGCCTCCTCTGATTCCAAGTAAAGGAACATTAGGGAACTCTCCGCAACGATCAATGATAGTGACATTTTCTCTGGACCAAGAACACCAATGTATATTAGCATGTGTAAGAGTCATCAATCATTGTGACCATCTCAAACCCCACTCGTTCTTCAAAACTGATTGTGGAAGGTGCGAAATAAACCACCTTGCCAGGAGAGGAGTGCAGCACATGAGAACACCTCTTTTTCTCATGGTTCGAGTGTAACATGAGTGAAGGATGTCCCCAAGCAACGTAGGTATAGGATTCCTGGACATGATAATCTTGACAGCATTGATATCTATAAGCTGATCTGGATTCGAGAACAACACCAACACATAGACAAGGAGAGCCACAACTTCTTCAAAGGCTTGTAGGTCAAGGGAATTCCAACATTCTTGGGCCTTCTCAAACAGGAACTTTGCCAAGAATCCTTTGATACCACTTCTGGTTTCCCAATGTCCCTTGATGTCAGATGGTTGTAGGCATAATGCCTTAGCAACCTCTTCAAGTTTTGGTTCCTTTTCCGTACCGTTGTAGGGTAGTTGACCAAGGATAGGAACCTTCAGAAGCTGGGAAAACTCTTCCAAGGTAGGCACCAATTGATAATCCGGGAAAGTAAAATAGTGGTGCAAAGGGTCAAAGAACTGGAAGAGAACCTTTATCATATCCTCTTCAATGTTGGTATTGACCAAGCTGATGAGTCTACCATGCCTTTCACTGAAGGAAGAGTTCTCGGGAATCCTGGATGTGAGCTCCTTAAGCTGAGGAGGGACCCTTACAAGGTTGATATGAATTGTCTTTCTGCGGATAGTTTCCATGTCCTACAAAACAAGAACAAAGATGAAGATTCGAACCCTTGAAGTGGTTAGTAACTGCATATGATGTTGTATGGTGCTATGATGTTATGATAAGAGCACACCACAAGTATTCACAAAAAGAAAACATGATAAGGCACACAAGTCACACCACAACCCTTAGAGTTTAGGCCAGCATGAAGTTTGGGGTACTACCCTCTTGAAGTTGGTGGGCTCAAAACCTGTCCTATCAAAAGTAACCGGGTTCTAAGGAGCTCAATATCATTGGGGTGTTTTCTGTGTTCATTGTTTTGATTTAGCCACTGAACTGGCGATCAAAATATTCCAAGAAAACAACCCTCAATGAGTGTAGTATCGAGTATCTACCAACTTCGGATTGCACCAAAGTCAGTCATCTCACTACCCCTAAAGAGGCCAGGATGGTCAAGTAAGGTTCCTAAGGTCAGTTGATGCTTCACGACACCACGCGGCGGCCCCGTACTCTCCTTGACTTGACTCAAGGGTTACCGGTACTCACTAAAGTGCCACATCAATGTAGCAAACTGCTTCAACCGTGTCGGTATACCCCGCACAGTTCCCTCACAGTTTGTTGCTACTTTCTAAAAGGCATTCCCCAGATTCGGGTTAGGATCTATGAAACTCCCAAAACAGGCCCACAATATTTAAAGCAGTCAAAGCAAGCAATTGAAAACATAAGAGTGGTCTAATCCTAAGGTACACCTCACTTTTATTTATCCCCAGCAGAGTCGCCAGTTCTGTGATCGGTGGAAATAGAACTAACTGTTTTTGTAAGCTGGTTCGCGAAATGTCGCGGTAAGCAAGAGTCGTCACCGTCTTTTATGTTCTCCAACATGGAAAGGACAAAAGCACAGCAAAATTCCTTATTCGATAATGTTTCTAGGTTCGGGAGGTAGATTTATAGAAAGGGAAGGTATTAGCACCCTTTCTATCCGTGGTTATCCACGGGCTCTTAGGTACTTGCTCTTATGTTTTCAAAATTGTTTGCTTTTCAAGTGTGTGTGGGTTTTGAAAAAGTTTCGTTTGAAAAATTTCTAAGTAACTCTTGTATCTGTCCTCAAGAGTGTATGAAAAATTTGTTTGAAAACTTTTGAAAGTGTAGGTGTGAAAAGATGTTTTCGTTTGTTTTGACAAGAGCAAGTACCCATGAGATCTACCTACTCTAAGGAATTAGGCTGTGTAAGAGTCTTTTAGATAGTGCTATCCCACCATTGAGAGGTAGGTAGCACCATAATTGGAGTTGTTCGGGTCAATTCGTTTATTAGAGACATGTGGTCACCAAAGCAATGGTAGGACGCCTTAGAAGTAACCCTAATGTCCTAGATCCTTTTTATCCGAGGCAACCGTTTTGAGGCAATGGATCTTTTAGACAGAAGGGCGACCTCTAAAACACCCTATACTTGATGACGACGTTCGAGGCAACCAGTGAGGCGTACCCTAGGGGTGGCATGTGCATGTGTGTTGTTTTTCAGTTAATGTTTGTCTTTGCATGTTATTTGTGAGCTACGGATTGGTTTTATTATTCATACAAGTCTTTCATGCATTTTTAACAATTAGGAGTGCGGAAAATAAATTGCGGAAATGTAAATCTAGCTATTACAAGGCGCGGGTCTATACATCGCCAAAAACAAAACCCGTTTTGAAAAATAAAAATGCAAGAAATTAAAAGAAAGCAATAAAGTCCTAATTAACTATTACATATCCGGAAACAGTTGCATAAATATAATAAAAAGGAATTAAAGCGCGAAAAGAAATTAAATCGGAACGTCCTTAGGGTTTTGACCCTTTTTTTTGCAATTAATGAAATTAAACCTAATTACTAATTAATTAATTAATTAAGAAAATGTTTTTGTGTTTTTATGTTTTAATGAAAATAGAAATAAAAAAAAGAAATTAAAAGTAAAAAAAAAAACTAATTTTAAATTTATTTTATTTATTATGAAAATAATCAAAATTATCTAATTAAACAACTAAATTAATTTATTAGAGTTTATTTACAAAAAAAGTGATTTGAAATTAATAAAAATGTTTTTTGGTTTTTTATGAATTTTTATTGTGAAAATGTTGATTAATTGGCTGGAGAATAATTAATTAAAAAACAATAGAAATAAATAAAACAATAAAAAGAAAGAAAATAAAATGCAAAATGCAAACCCAAGGGGGGGTTTGGGCCAGATCTGAAGGTGTATTGGTAATTCCTTGGCCCAAACAGACACTCAGCCACGTTTGACCTTTTGCCATTGCCTACAACATGCTTTGACTTGGAGTATAGTGGACAGCGCCTTATGGCCTTTGGATCTGAGCGTGTAGCCACCTGGCGCCTGATTTGTGAGGCATATGGTACACCTTCTTTGGCAAGCCTCACAAGAATACCTAAAAAACAAAGGCAATAAGATTTTTGGGGGGACCTGGGATTCGAACCCATGTCCCAAGGCTCATTGGGCGTTTGGCCAACCACTCCACCACACTGCATCAACTGTTAATTGAATAATAAACAAATAGTATATTCACAAATTGATCCATACACTGTAGTCACAAAAACGCGCGCCACCTTTTTTTGAATGGACCAATAATACATCACCAGCTCATCGTCTTCTCCGTTTTCCTGTAAAAAAGCCAAAGAGATAGCGGGGGTTTTTAACCCCCACAAAACAACACGACGGAAAATAGCGAACAAGCCTATGGTTAATATAAATTGGGCGCGATAGTATCAATGTCTTCGTCTCATTCAGACGGTTTCAACCATATGCATCATGAGGCTTAATTTTTCTTATATGGGAAAGCCCCAATTTGGAAATTAAAGAACCCTAACATTTGTCAATGGTGATTTCCGATTCTATGTGTTTCAATGCAATTGACTTATGCCAAAAGATTCCTGTGGATTCAAGCAACACAAAAATAACAAAAAATCATATGAATGATGCATATATTTTGAGTTTCGATTCTGAAAAAGTTTGACAAACCGTGATTCTGTTTGGTGTGATTTCTCAAGCTTTGGCACGCGAATTTGATTGCAATAGATTTCTTACACCTCCAGCAATGTATTGGAAACAATGAAAGGCTTTGAATCGTGCTGGAATGTTGAGAACAGTTTTGACTTTTTGCTTGATTTTTTTTAAATATGGTTTGGCCGTTTGTGCAGTGCTCAGGTCGTGAATTAGGTATGCAATGCTTGCTTATGTATGTCTCAATGAATTTAGGTCAGCAACTAGGCTAATGATCCATGGAATTGATGTCTTGAGATTTTTCTTTAACCACCATTAAAGGACATTCCAAACTTGGTTCAAATTTTGAATTTTATGCATAAATAAGCTTGGCACGATTTTGGAAGCTAGCATATGACACATAAAAGTCATTCAAATCAAAAGATGCCATTTAATTAATTTTTTAGATTTTATTTGAATTTTTATGGATTTAAAATGAATTAAATCAATAAAAATTAAATAAAATAGAAAAATAATTATTTGGTCTTGAAATTGATCATGGGACACGTGGGTGGCATGACAAAGCTGAATCAAGTGGAATAAAGTGGGCCCTTTTGTCAAAAATTAAAGTTTCAAGGATAGTTGACTTTTGCCATTTCACAAAAATTTCTCAACTTCTCTAATGCATATCTTGCTCAATTTTGATCATATGAACATGTTCTTGGACATTTTGGAAAGGTCTTGAAGTCCTCTAACCAATTCCTTTGGTCCCATGTCATTTGGATTTACCAATCTCAAGTTATGATCTTTGACTTAAAGTGCCTTTTTGTTGACTTTTGAAAATGACCTATAATGTTGAAATTGATAACTTTTTGTGAGAGCATTTCTTGGACTTGGAATGTGAAGATGAGTTGTAGGAAATTTCCTCCCCTTAAAAATGAGCATTGGATGGGATTTTTCTGATGAACCATGAAAAAGTTATGCCTTGGTCAAGTTACAGTTGACTTTTCAACTGTCCCAAAATGGAAACTTTTGCATCTTGATGATTTTTGAGCCATGCTTGTGGAATCATGATCAAGACTTGATCAAATGATGATTGTGAGCTCAAAATAAGATGTTGACCAAAAATTTTGACTTTTGACTGCCAAATGACCATTTTACCCCTACAGTTGATTGTGAAGCAAATAGGGTTTTTGACTGTGCAACTTGATGCTGTGAGCCTTGAAACTTGGCATGTAGATGCTTGACAATGTGTATAGGCATATGGGACTTGATTGAGCCCTTGAAAACCTCAACTTCCTTGCAATAACCAAAACCCTAATTTTGACTGGCTTAGGAGGATGGTTTGACTGTACAACCCTTGAGTAGACTTGAGCAAATTGAGATGATGCTTGTCAAAACTTTGAAGAATATGGGAGGGCAAATTTTGGGGTACAACACCTCCTGATGTGCTTCGTTCCATTCGAAAGCTTGTCCTTGCTTCAGACGAAGCAACAAAGAGAAAGCCTGGGTTCTTCCACTTAAATTCGAAATGAACCTTCTTAAAAAATTTATTTTGCCCAACAAAGACTGCAACTCCTTTTTTTGATGTAGGTGCTTTCGTTTCAACAATGGCTCTGGTCTTGTTTTGGTTGATTTCAATGCCTTTCTTATGAACCACAAAGCCAAGAAAATCTCCCGCCTGCACGAAAAATGCACACTTAAGGGGATTCATTTTCAAGCCATGTTTTCTCATTCTTTCGAATGATTGGCTCAAATGATGCAAATGAGTTTCTGCAGATACTAACTTGATGACTATATCATCAATGTACACCTGCATAAAAGTCTCAATGAAATCATGAAAAATCGAATTCATTGCCCTTTGATAAGTTGCTCCAGCATTTTTTAAGCCAAAAGGCATTACTACCCATTCGTAGGTGCCTAAGGCTCCTGGGCAACGAAATGTTGTCTTAGCAACATCTTCTTCAGCAATAAAGATCTGGTTATACCCAAAGTATCCATCTAACATACTTAAATACTCAAATCCTGCAGCCGAATCTATTAACATTTCTGCCACAGGCATGGAATACTCATCTTTGGGGGTAGCAGTATTTAAATCTCTAAAATCTATGTAAATTCTCAGAGAGCCATTCTTCTTAATAACAGGTACTATATTTGTTAACCATTCGACATACCTTGTGGTCCTGATGAATTTGCAGCGCAACAACCTTTCAATTTCAGCCTTGATCTTCGTGAGAACTGCTGGTGCGAACCTTCTAGGGGTCTGCTTGATGGGTTTTTTGCCATCCTTGATTGGAAGTCTGTGTTCCACTAACTCCCTCTTCAAACCAGGCATTTCATCATAATCCCACGCGAAACAATCTTTGTTCTTCCTAAGGACTTCGATCACTTTCTGCTTGAGGCTTGAATTGAGCTTTGCGCTCACGTAAGTTATTCTTTTTATGTTTTCATCTCCCAAGTTCACCTCTTCTAACGGATCCTGCGCTAACATTTTAGCACCTGGTTTGTTCACAAGCAGACCACCATTCAAAATAGCGGACTACCGTCCAAAATAATACTATGAATACACGATGCACAAAACATCACATAAGGTTCGACCATGGCTAGTCAATTGCATCATCATTCATATAAACATCACATGACATGTATTTCATATTTAAAACACGTGCATCATCATAATATCGTCACGATACCATCGTCAACACCATACCAACATCATAGTGTCACGATGAAAAATCGAGGAGATCAAGCTATTGAATAAACTTGACTCACAAAGACTTAAGAAGTCACCACCGAACTTTATTATTTCCAAGGAAAAGGGAAAAGATCGAAATCCTATTGTTTATCATGCAATACAAGGAGTAAAGACTGAAAGCAAAGCATAAGGAAGAGATCCAAGATACTGGGGGTTGGTTATACAAATGAAAGATATTAACATCTTATGTGTAACACGGTGGGAGAACTGACTTGAGTATTTTGCATTTGATCGCAATTATTGCGGATAACAAGAGTCACCACCGACTTTTCTTTTATCCAATAAGGAAAGGTTGAAAAAAACAGGAAAAACCTTTCGAGATATTTTCTTGAGTTCGGAGGGGGGGGGGGGGGGGGGGGTAGATTATGAAAAGGGAAGGTATTAGCACCATTGTCATCCGTAGTTATCTACGGGCTCTTAGTTGCTTGATAGATCACTTGCTTTTGTTTGAAAGTGTGCTTGTAGTGTGAGTTTTGAAAGTATTCGTCCATTTTAACCTAAACCTTAAACACAAAAGTCCTAAATATTAAACACTCAAACCCTAACAACATAAATCCTACACATTAAACACCTAAATGCATATATACATATAACATTTCAAAAAGACAAAAACCTTAAAAACTATAATATTTTACAATTGCAGAAAGAGAGATGTGGAAAATGTAATACCCGAGTTTCTGATGCAGTGGAGAAATATGTGGTTTGCAAAGTTAACACTCCAATGTCCAAATTAATATTAGAATGAAAAATAGTGTTTGAATGAGAAAGAATTTAAATACATGTGAAGTGAAGTAAAACCCTTTCCTCTTTAAATATGATAAATACTAGGTAATTGCACGCGTGTGGAGCGACGTGGGATGCTAACATCCGTTAGATTGATTTAAATGGTTAATGTGATGTTCACATGAAGGATTTCTTGCACAACAGAAAAAAAACTACTTGTTCCACGTTCTACCTGTTCCGCATTCGTGCCTTACGACTTTATCGTTAGGATTTTCACATACGGGTCTTGCAGACTGTCAAAACATCTCTATTCTTTATTTTTTATTTAAGAAAAAAGACAATACACTATGTCAACCAATGCTGATTATGTATTCCGCCAAATAAGACTGAAAATTTTAAAATTACTTATATGATATGATTAAATAGTATATTTTTTTATTAGATGAGAAGTGCATTTCCGTTAAACTTTTTTTATTTTGAGTTAAATTAAATAATGATTGATTTTTGAAATGTGAAGAATTTATTAATTAAAGATTGTATAACCACCTTTAAAGATTGAGTTAATGATTAATATGAAAAAACAATAGAACTACAATTCCAGTTAAATAGAATAACTACCTTTAATTGAAATAAATGAAAAGGATTGTATAAGAATATGAAAGAAGTAAATAAGATGATGTTTATGAAAGAATATAAGAGGTTAAACTTTAAAGTAAGAAAATGTAGTATGTGTTTGGAGAAGAAAAGAACCAAAGAGAGATTGAAAATGTGAAGAAAGAGAAAACATAGAAGCAACTAGGAGTGAGAGAGTGAGAATTAAATAAGTATTTCGATTTAGATACCGACAAATATAATTTTACAAACTGAAACCGTCCGAAATGATTCACTATAAACCAGTATTTTGCAACTCTGCTATCCGATATCCGAACCGACCCACCCACCCAAAACAGTACTAAGTATTTCGATTTTTCGGTTTTCCGGTCGGGGCCGACATATATTGTCCACCCGTATGAATTACTATGAATCGTGGTTTAATAAAGCGGTTCACCTTAGCGTTGTGTTGGTGCCACTGGCCCGAACAATTTTATCTCATTCATTCTCCCACACTTGGAAGTCATGGCTATTTCATTCTCTACGATTCTACTTCCTTCCACTAACCTCACTTCCAAACTACCCATCTTCAACAACACTCCCCATTATCACGCATTACGCCATTTCGCAGGTAACTCCTCACTCTTTTTCTGTTTTCCTTTTTTTCCTTCTTTTTTCTCATACCCATTTACGTATTTACATGATTCCATTATAGATACTCCTAAACGCTTTCACAAAGCTTCCTCCTTTATTGCTTTTGCTACGAACGGTGACCGTGCTATTAGAAAAACCACTCCTAGAAGAGATAGTAGAAACCCGCTTTTGAGTGAAGGGAGAGATGGAGATGAAGCTCTTGGACCCATTTGCCCTGGTTGTGGAATTTTCATGCAAGATAAAGATCAAAATCTTCCTGGGTTTTACCAACAAAGAGAGGTTAAAGTTGAGATTTTTACAGAACAAGATTATGGGGTTGATGATGATGTTGAAGAAGATGATGATGTTGAAGAAGCTAATGAGTTTGATTTGGATTCTGATGAGTTTGAAGCTATGTTACTCGGTGAAGAAAAGGATGACATGCTTGATTTGGATGGGTTTGCTCTTCCAGGGGTTGGATATGGTAATATTACTGAAGAGTTTTTGGAGAGGGCGAAGAAGAAGAAGGTTCCGAAGGCTGAGAAGAAGAGAATGACTAGGGAAGCTGAGAAGGTGAAAGAAGAGGTTACTGTTTGTGCTAGGTGTCATTCCTTGAGAAATTATGGGCATGTGAAGAATCACACAGCTGAGAATTTGATACCTGATTTTGATTTTGATAGGTTGATTTCTACTAGGTTAATAAATCCTGCTGGGAGTGGTAGTGCTACTGTTGTTGTCATGGTTGTGGATTGTGTTGATTTTGACGGTTCGTTCCCGAGAACGGCTGTGAAGTCGTTGTTTAAAGCATTGGGGGGAATGCAGGAGAATTCAAAGAAGGGTAAGAAACTGCCGAAGCTTGTTCTTGTGGCTACCAAGGTTGATCTACTTCCGTCTCAGGTTTCTCCCACGAGGTTGGATAGATGGGTTCGACATCGTGCGAGTGCGGGGGGAGCGCCTAAGTTAAGCGCGGTTTATTTGGTTAGTTCTCGAAAGGATTTAGGTGTGAGAAATGTGCTGTCCTTTGTAAAGACTTTAGCTGGTCCTCGTGGGAATGTTTGGGTCATTGGGGCTCAAAATGCTGGGAAGTCTACTCTAATCAATGCATTTGCGAAGAAAGAGGGAGCTAAAGTTACAAAGCTCACGGAGGCTCCGGTTCCTGGGACAACACTTGGGATTTTGAGGATTGGAGGAATTTTGTCGGCTAAGGCTAAGATGTTTGATACTCCAGGGCTATTGCATCCGTATTTATTGTCAATGAGATTGAATCGGGAGGAACAAAAGATGGTTGAGATACGGAAGGAACTTAGACCTCGGTCCTATAGAATTAAGGTGAGTTATTATTTGCTACTGACATTCTCTTGTATAGATTATACATTTATGTGTTTTTTTGCATGTCAATCAGTTAATAGCCAACAGAAATGAGAAGAGTTCATATTTAAGTGTTTTATTTTCATTTACCTTTTAACAATTTGAACAATTATGGTTTTCGGAGATTATGAACCATGGATATTTGTACTGATTGACAACACTGATATATATATATTTAAAAATAAGATGCTATTGGAATCATATATACTAGTTTTAATTTGCAGGCAGGACAAACTATACATGTTGGTGGGTTGGCAAGACTTGACCTCATTGAAGCCAATGTTGAAACACTATATGTCACAGTTTGGGCATCACCAAACGTTTCTCTACACATGGGTAAAACAGAAAATGCTAATGAAATTTGGAATAATCACGTTGGAGTCAGGCTGCAGGTAAGCATTTTCCTATTCTAATACAAAAATAAATATTCTTCCATCAATATTAAATCTTCACTCATTTCATATAATATTTTTTCCTATCATCTTGCATATCTCACTCAATGTGTGATATAAAGAAAGATTTTGCATGGTGTCTCTGAATGATATACTTCAGCACATAATCATATTTGAATAATCTAGCAAGTATATATTTTTACATTCTCAAGACGAGTTGAGAGTAGGGGCAACATACTTGATACTTCTATATATTTGAGTTTTGCGCACCATGTAGAATTGTTTCTAGGCAATGTGGCCACTGAGATATGTTGATAAGATCTTTGCTTTGCGAGCACTCTTATTTGCAATCTTTGTTGATTTTTGTTTCCATTCCCACATTGAGTATATTGGTTATTGATGTTAATTTTTTTTATTCCAAAAATAGACATACTTTGTTAGGGTTTAGAAAATTTTCAAAATGCTTCAAGTCCCGTGTGTTGTATTCTTTAGTTATTTGGATTTAATTGTTAAGAGTCCCACATCGGACAATATATGACCTACACGTGCTTATAAGTGGGGGCAATCATCACCTTACAAGCCGATTTTATAGGGGTGAGTTAGGTCTTATCACATTTCTTAACATGGTATCAAGAGCCTTGGTTTAAGATCTGGTGGGCCACCTGCTATCAGATTTCCGTTATCGAGCCACCCACCATTTATTTCCGCGCTCCACATGTCCAGTCCTAGGCGTGAGGGGGTGTGTTAAGAGTCCCACATTGGCTTATAAGTGAGGGCAATCATCACCCTACAAGCCGAAATAGAGACTTAGGTGAGCAAGTGGGCTTTGACTTTGGACCCAAACCTAGTTTATTAGTATATCAGTAGCATTGTAAATAGAGGCTTAGGTGAGGAAGTGGGCTTCGATTTCGGACCCAAACCTAAGGTGTGGATTGTATATACAAGGAAGGGGGTAAGGGAGTAAAAGAATGATGACGTGGCTATATAGTACATGGGATTGTTACTATATGGTGCATGGGATAGTTACCCCAAGTACTGAGCTTCAGGTCAGGAAGGAGAGAGAATAAGGAGCTGAGAATTCTGTTAGAAGTGGATCACCATCTTGGAGATAGTGGGAGGCTTGCGTGTGCCTTTGGGATTGATAGTTTTCACTATCAATTTGTTATTTGATTACATTCTTTATTTTCCTGTTATGTGTAATTGTTTCCCAGTTCAATACAATTACAATTTTCATATCTCTATTTCACTATTACTTGCAATTTCATTCTATAACCCATCAATTAAGGGCCAGTTTGTTTGAGCTTTAAAAAAATGGATTTTTTTTTCTATTTTTGAAAATAGGTTTTACAAAACCGTTTTTCAAAATATTAAGTTTTTTTATAATCGTTTTTTCTAAACTGAAACGTTAATTTTGATATCCTATAACATAAACATACATTATTGAAGACTAAAATATAGTCAAAATCGCAATTTTTTAAAAAAGTTGTACTCCCTCCGGTCACTATTATAAGCAAAAAAATGACCTTAAATTTTGGTCACTATTATAAGCAAAAGACATTAACTTTTAGACTAATTAATACTTGTATTAGTATTATACCCTTATTTTAAGTCAAAAGCATTTAATGTTGATAGTTGATTTATCAAATATAACTAAGGATATTATAGTAAATTTTACTTTGATTGGACATGAAATCAAGAAAATTAATTACACTTAACTAACTTTCTTAATCTGTGTGAAAGTAGTTATTTTGGCTTATAATTGTGACCGGAGGGAGTATTTCAAAAATAATTTTTATGAAAATCTATTTAAAATAGCTTCAAAATTAAGTGATTTTTTGAAATTTTGATATCTAAAAAAAGTTACAATAAGAAGATGAAATACTTAAAATAACATTTTAAGAATAACTATTCAAACAAAATTTTCATTTTGAAGCTTTTATAAAAAATTTCTTTGTAAATTTTTTTTACACAATTATGTAACACTATAAAAATTATTATAAAAAAAAGCCAAAACAAACGGGCCCTAAATCCGACCTTCGAGATAGAAACCCCACCAGCATCAGTGACTGTAGATGCTAAGAAAACCTAACATGGGTGACAGAATTGAAGCTTTGGAGGTGCAAATGGGTGACACGAAATTGACATTGGAGGCGTTAGCTCAACTGATGCAGCAATAGAGCTTGGTTCAAACCCATGAAGCCCAAATGCTCTAAAATCTATGTCGCATCGTATCCGATACGTCCTGATATGGCGACGCTGGCAACACGTCTACGGTAAGTTGCAGATATGGCTAGTTAATTTCATGACTATTCATATTTCTGGAACATGCATCAATCTTCCTCATCCTTAATACTTCTTTTTCTCAACTTTAATTACCTCCTCACTTACATTTTTCTATGACAAGAATCAAACTTTTCCTTTAATTACTTTTCTCTCAACTTTAACTCAATTGGTTTTTGTTAGAGAGTGATTTAGCTAAGTTTTAATTTTGTATATATGTATTTTAAACATCGTATCCTAGATTTTTCAATAACTGACGTATCTCCGTATCTGATATGTATCTTATCAGATACCCATATCGTATCCGTGCTTCATTGGCTCTAACTGAGCTCAACAAACAGATCGTCAAAAAACATTGGAGAGATCAGTGGGGGATCATGCGAATGGTGAATCACATCTTTCCGGTAAGAAGGTGAAGCTTTCGATGTTTGAAGGAGACGACCCTGTCGCATGGATCACGCGTGCTGAGATTTATTTTGACGTTCAAAATACATCTGATGATGGGATGCGTGTTAAGCTATCTCGGTTCAGCATCAAGGGTTCCACTATACATTGGTTCAATCTGTTGCTTGAAACAAAAGATAATCTGTCTTGGAAGAAGTTGAAGAAGTCTTCGATTGCTCGATATGGAGGACGTGAGACTGGAGAATTCTTTTGAGGAATTGTCTTCGTTGAGGCAAACAGGGAACATAGTAGAGTTTGTTGAAGCTTTTGAACTCTTATTGTCGCAAATAGGCGACTTCCTGAGGCTCAGTACTTGGGGTGCTTTATGAGTGGACTGAAACAACAGATTCAAAGGAGGGTGAGAACTCTGAATCTGCAAAATCGGATGCACATGATGCGAATGGCGAAGGATGTGGAAGAGGAGTTGAAGGAAGAAGACGATGATGGGGAACGGAGGTTGTGGGCCGTAGTGATTGGAGAGGGTTTGTATCCAAAAATCGAAGCAGGTTGGACCAACTCAACTCGTAAAATGGTTGTGTAGTTCCAATTCAAATTTCATGTCATCCCTGAGTTCAACGGGAAGGAAAAGGGACAATAATCGTTGTCCTGGGTTATCAGAGAAGTGGAAGGGGGTTCGTAATCTCCACATTGAGGAGATGGAGGAGATAAGAGCTAAGGGTTTATGTTTCAAATGTGGAGGGAAGTATCACCCGACGCTTCACAAGTGCCCTGAGCGTTCTATGCGTGTGTTGATTCTGGGTGAAGGAGAAATGTTGAACGAAGACGGGAATTGTAACAATGGAAGCAAAAGAATATGAGGAAGATGTGGAGGCTGAATGCAAATTGATTGGGGTTCTGAGGAGTATGGGAGAGCATTATACAATGAAAATTGAAGGGAGATTGGCCAATGTGAGTGTGATGGTTTTGATTGACAGTGGTGCCAATCATAGTTTCATTTCTCCTGAGATCACCACTGCTCTTGGACTCAAGATAACTCCTATGACAGCTAAAAACATAAAATTAGGTGATAGTCATCGAGTTGTGTCTGAAGGTATGTGTAAGGGAATTTGAATCACACTGGGACCTAAAACTTTTGAAGTTGATGCCCTAGTGTTGGAGTTAGGAGGCTTGGATGTGGTGTTTGGCGTGTCTTAGTTAAATACCTTGGGGAAAGTTGTAATGCAATTTTGGTATGAAGGTCAAATGGTGCAGTTGCAGGGTCAAGGAGGACTGCCAACGAAACAGAGTTTCGTTGATACATTTCTGGAAGACCTACATGAGGTAGTAGGGGAGGATTGGTGGTGACCTCAACATGAAAAAGATAAAGAAGGAATGGTGGAGCAACAAGGAAGGATTAATGATATTCTGGAGTTATTTCTAGACGTGTTCAAGGAAGTGCCTTTTCATTTTAAATAGGTTATTAAAGAGAATATGTAATTAAAGGTGAGTGAACGATCATTGAAGAGAAAAATTTCTGATATTCATACCCTTAAAAAAAAATAAACGGAGCTGTATCCGTGGCATATCGGAGCCGTATTGCCGTCAGATCAGATTTTTTTTTTTTTTAAATAAACAAATTCGGATACTCCTAGGCGTATCAACGCCATATCGGTACATATTGAATATGATTCTGCCAAGATTTTGACGTATCCTTGATTCATTGATGGAGAGTGTAGTCTGACTTAGTTTTAAGGCATATATGTACTGCTTAGCAAATTTGTGCAAAGCTTTGCATGGAATAAAACAAATTATCTCTCTATTTTGAAATTAAATTCATCTATTGGTTGAGTATGGCTAGCGCTCGAGCGTAAGCAGTGTTCTGCAATTCAGACCGCAATCACTATAAACATATCATAATAAAAAATGACAGCAATCGCTCTACTAATAGTCACATTTGACCTAACATCATGATCAATTGATTGTGTCTTCTGAGTGTTTATTCATATAGAGCCAGGTTTTCTACTCTAATACTATGTTTTCCCTAATTTATTTAATTTTTCATTTGTTCTTATTTCAGCCTCCCATTGGCAATGAGCGCGGAGCTGAACTAGGTAGATGGAAAGAAAAAGAAACAAAAGTATCTGGAACTAGTTGGAGTGTCAACTGCATTGACATAGCAATATCCGGTTTAGGTTGGTTCTCTATAGGTATCCAAGGTGAAGCAACCATGAAATTATGGACCTATGATGGAATTGAAATAACTTTAAGAGAACCATTGGTACTTGACCGGGCCCCGTCTCCTGAGAAACCAGGTTTTTGGTTACCAAAAGCTCTGTCCGAAGCTATTGGCAACCAAACTAAACTTGAAGCTCAAAGAAGGAAAAAACTTGAAGAGGAAGATGAAGAATACATAGGGGCAATGACAGGGATATCTTCATGAAAATGAATTGAATTGGTTGTTTTCCTATAGCTTTCATTGAGAAGGATGGTAGAAGCTGTAACTGAACTATGACTTGTTGTAGAGGCAATAGCTTGTTTGCAATTGGAGGGTTTTGTGTCCATTTTTTTCCACCAAGTTGGTGTGAATGCGACTGCCTTGACCAAGGTATACTGGAGAATAGAGAATGAATACAGTCACTGCTGTTTAGATGTCATAGTCTGTGATTGTATGTAGTTTTGAGATGAGTTGTAAGATTTGTTGTGTCTTTCATGTACCGTTATAGTGGTAAAGTAACGCCTAGACTTTTAGGATGTAGTGTATTTTACACACTCTAGTTTGTTTTAATAGTAGGTTTTTAAAGAATTTTTGAGGTCCCATTCTGCACCTGCAGTCTCTCTCATTTAGAAAAAAGTTTCACTGATATATGAACTTTAAAATTTTGCACTCTCTGCTCAAGTTTTCATTTTTAAAAATCACGACTAATTAGGTTAAAAAGTATAATTTCTAAATCAAAATTCATCATTTTTTTCTACCATAACAAAGGATGGTTGAGATCGAAAGCAAAATTTGAGACATGTGTATCTTCTTTTTGGAAGAAGAGGTCTGTATGCTCTTTGCTGAACGATCTCCCATGTTGTTATTAGACTTGTGTATTTTTTGGATTTATGGGCGATCTATAATAGTTGTCTCTCGAGTCTTTGTCTATACGACTTAGGGTTTTGAGGAATGAGGACGTGAAGGCCTTTGATGGGATGCCACTGTTTTCGGGATGAGTGTATTAAATATTTTTCTTGCAAGATGTACCGTGGTGTTAGGCATGATTAACATGTCTCCCTGCGCTAGTCAGAGGTGATGTGTCTCGTACCTTAGGATCAAATTCAATCGATCTCGTGGATTAGTGTTGGCTTTGCATGTTTGGTTACTCTTTCCTCTAAGTCTTAAATTCCAAAATTCTCTTTGGCCTTTGTTCAACTTCTTAGGGTTTTTGAGATAATGAATGTTTGGGCACGCTTGCTAACCACGTTGTACCTGCACCCTTTCGCAACATTAATTAACTAAGGTTATTATATCAAACTCCAAAATGACTGGTAATGATATTTCACAGAGTGGATGGACTAAGAGATCTTGAATATTGTTTCGCCTTTGCTCGCGAGAAATCATTACGACTATGTATGAGAGGGGTGTTGAAAAAATTATTCAATAGTTGAATAAGTGTAATAGGGTGTTGAATAAAGAGTTAAAAGTGAGGTTGATTTTTTAGTGTTGAAAATATTCAAATGTTATGTTGAATGAGGGAGTGAAGTCACATATAATACTTTACAAAATATTATTGGTAATTGTGATTGTTTAGATTTTTATTTTACCTTAATTATTTGGGATCAATTATTTTATAATAAATTAATTTTTTATTTAATTTTATTTTCACCAAAATTCACCATTTTTTCTTATAAATGGAGATTTGGTTCATTTAATTTGGACACAAAAAAATTCACTTTTTCTCTCTATTTTTTCTATTTAACCTTCAATAAACTCTTATTTTATGCACTGTTACTTATTTTAATAATGACTATCCCTATAAAATTAGAAAAAAATTAAAATAAATTAAGAATATAAAATTAAAAAAATTATTAAATTAGAAAAAAAATTAAAATAAATTATTTAACTCTTAATTATTTTAATTTTATTTCAATCGGTAATTGATATTAATATAAAATCATAAAAATAAAAATATAAAAGAAAATAAAAATATGAAATAAAAGTGGTGGGATAGGTGTTGAATTTTATTACTCCCTCAGTTTCAAAATGAATGTCGTTTTAGCAAATAAAATTTGTTTCAACATAAATGTTATTTTTACTTTTCAATGTATAAATGATTGTTATTTTTTCCATTATTTTTTTTTAATTATCACACTTGACACTATTTCCAATACATTTATAAGATTAATTTAGTAAAAGTACAATGTGTTATAACAATATTATTATGGCAAAATACCCTTTTTAGTCCTTTAACTTTACCCCAAGGTCCATTTTGGTCCTTTATCTAAAAAAAGTGTCAAACTGGTCCTATAATTCTTTCAAAAAGACCACGTTTGTCCTTTCCATCCACTCCGTTAGTCATGTTTAATGGCAGCGCTTATGTGGCATTACACGTGGGTTTAGAAAAATTGCATAAGTCAGTTTGACACTCTTATGTGGCATTACCACTCATCCATTGCATGTTTCCTTGAAGGTGAAACCAGACTTCTCATCAGAGGTAAGTTTCTGCTTTCTGCAAGAATTCTATTTTCATAGTTAGGGTTTCCATGAAATTCGTCTCCCTTCTCTGAAATTCATCTCTCTATTTAGGGCATTGTGTGTAATGGAGGAAATTCTTAATATTACGATACACCACAGTGGTCAATTTGTTAGTGAGGACTTGAGTGTGTATGAAGGAGGTGAGATTGCTGATTTGAGAGTAGATGCTGATATGTGGGGTTATTTTGAGTTATTGGGTGCTATTAAGGAACTAGGTTACCCAGCCATAGAGAAGATATACTATAAGGATCCAACTGCTGGAATGAATCTGTTGTTTGATGACAAAGGGGCCTTAGAGATTGCTGATCTATATAGGGTTCATTTACGTGTTGAAGTCTTTATTCAACACCCATTGTCACAGCCTGAGTATGTTGATGAGAGTGAAGTTATTTTAGATGAGATACCCCTGAATGTAATGGAAGATGATGCAGTTAGACAAAATGAGGTAAGTGAGGATGCTGTTGGACAGAAGGAGGCAAGTGAAGATGTTGTTATACAGAAGGATATACAGAAGGAGGCAATTGAAGATGTTGTTGGACAGAAGGAGGCAAGTGAAGATGTTGTTATACAGAATGAGGCAAGTGAAGATGATGTTGGACAGAAGGAGGCAAGTGAAAATGCTGTTGGACAGAACGATGATGATAGTTCTGATGATGATAGCTCTGATGATAGTAGCTTTTCGTATGATAGTGCAAAGGAGGTTGTATTTGATGATGAAACTGATGACTGTGATACTGACTTGGAAGAGGAAGAAGGTATGGCAGAAGTAACTGATCTCTGTGAAACTGAACCAAATAAAGAAGATAGTAAAGGAAGTGATAAAGGAAGTGATAATGAAAGTGAGGATCTTGTAAGTGATTGTGATAGTGAAGATAGCAATACTACCAAGAGAAAGAAGTATCCCATTTTCAAGCTTCTAAAGGATATGTCCAATTACAAATGGGAAGTGGGTACATATTTTAGTACAAAAGAAGATATCAAGGAAGCAGTTACCTCTTATGCAGTCCAATCTGGCAGAAATTTAAAGTACATCAAAAATGACAAGATAAGGGTTAGGGTTAGGTGTAAGGATGGATGTGAATGGGAAGGTTATTGGGATAAGTTGGATGTTGAGGATACTTGGCAACTAAGAAAGGTGATAGACACCCATAGTTGTAGTAGAGAATATCATGTGAAGTTGTTGAAGACTAAATGGCTTAGCAAGAGGTTGCAGAATGCACTTAAAACCAACCCTAGATTGAAGCTTAAGGACATTAAGGAAAAGGTGCAGAGGAAGTGGAATGTGGGGGTCAACAAAACCAAGGCTATAAGGGCTAGGTTTGCAGCAAGAGACATGGTTGATGGGTCATTCTTAGGGGATTATACAAGGATTTATAACTATGCACATGAGTTGTTAAGATCTAACCCAGGGTCAACTGTGAAAGTACATGTCCAACCAGCTCAAGAAGGTAGTGTGTTCAGAAATTACACTTCAAAAGGATTTACATATGCTTGGCAGCTTGTAAGGAAAGCTTCAGGTTAAGTAGACATTTCATAGGGCTTGATGGATGTTTTTTGAAAGGGCTTTGTGGAGGTCAAATCCTGTCAGCCATAGGCAGAGATCCCAATGATCAAATGCTACCAATAGCATATGCAGTAGTGGAGAGTGAAAACAAGGAAAGTTGGACATGGTTCTTGGAGCTGCTTATTGGTGATCTAGGTGGAAGAGAAGAGTGTCTCACATACACTTTTATTTCTGATCAACAAAAGGTATGACTCTATTGTTAATTCTCAATTGATTAGTATTTTTAATAATTAAATTCTCATGTTTATCTTGGTATTCTCATGTTTAATAATTAAGTTATATACATATCATGACCCAGGGATTATTGCCTGCAATGGAGGAACTGCTGCCTACAGTTGAACAAAGATTCTGTGTTAGGCATCTCTACAACAACTTTAGGAAGAGATTTCCAGGAAAAAACTAAAGGAAATTATATGGAAGGCATCCAAATCAACTTACTACCAAGCTTGGGAAAGAGAGATGAAAGTTATGAAACATATCAATGGAGAAGCATACAAGCACATGATGTCTACCCCTCCAAGGTTTTGGAGCAGATCATACTTCAAGACTCATAACAAATGTGATGCAGTTCTCAATAATATGTCAGAATCCTTTAATAGTGTTATTTTGGAGTCAAGGGCCAAGCCATTAATAACCATGGTGGAAGAAATTAGGATATACATAATGGAGAGATGGGCTACAAACAGGATGAGGTTTCAGAAATTGACAGATGTAGAAGTGTTGCCAAACATTATGAAAAAGGTTGAGAAAACAAGTTCATTCACAAACATGTGGCTTCCCAGGTAAAATTATTAAAACAAGCATTTTTTCTGTGTTAGAATGTCTGACTTTGGAATGTCCATTCTCATCTTAATTTGGAATGTCCATTTTTCTGTGTTAGGATGTCTGATGAGCATATGTTTGAAGTGAGGGATCTGGAAAATTCTGCTGAAAAATTCACTGTAAACTTGAAGGAAAAAATCTGTTCATGCAGAAGATGGGAGCTAACAGGCCTACCATGTGTTCATTCACTTGCAGCAATCAAGAATAGGAACCATAGGATTGATGAATACATTCCTGATTATTACAGGAAATCTAGATATTTGCAAGTGTACAAACCTGTCATATTCCCTGTTAATGGCTCAAACCTATGGGTTACAACTGAGTACCCTGATGTTATGCCACCCAAATTCAGGAAAATGCCTGGAAGGCCAAAGAAAAGGAGGAATTTAGAGCAAGGTGAGCTAGATGGTACTGATAAAAAGATGAGAAGAACAAGATTCATTATAAAGTGTAGCAGGTGTAAGCAGGTAGGTCACAACAAGCTTACTTGTAAGGTGCCTTCTACTAGTCAGACACATGTAGCTCAACCATCTGTACCACAAGCACCATCTGTACCACAAGCACCAGTGCCTTCTCAACCATCTCAAGCATCTGTACCAGTGCCTTCTCAACCATCTCAAGCATCTGTACCAGTTCCTTCTCAACCATCTCAAGCATCTGTACCAGTTCCTTCTCAACCATCTCAAGCATCTGTACCAGTGGCATCATCTGTACCAGTGGCATATGTACCAGTGGCATCTCAAGCATCTAAGTCAGTTCCTGGTCAAGGTTCTCAGGCATCTCAATCTAAATCATCCAAAAAGTTGTCAGTTAGAAGGCCAAATGCACCATTTGTCCCATCTCAAGCATCTAAGTCAGTTCCTGGTCAAGCTTCTCAGCCATCTCAATCTAAATCATCCAAAAAGTTGTCAGTTCGAAGGCCAAATGCACCATTTGTCCCACCAGGTCCAACAACGAGGTTAAAGGCATCAATAACTGTTGTAGGTCCAACAACAAGAAGGACAACACCAACTAAAAGAGCAGCACCAAAGTGGAAACCTTAGTTTACTTTTATGTCTGTTTTGGATTAGGATTGGACCTATAGTTGTTATGTTGTTTTGTTAACTTGGAATATTAGAATTGGTTATGTTAAGTTGTTTTGATCATGTAATATCAAGAAGGACAAGTTTTTGTTTTGACCTGTAATATCAGGCTGTTGTTTTGATCATGTAATATCAAGAAGGACAAGTTTTTGTTTTGACCTGTAATATCAAGCTGTTTGGATTGGACCTGTAATATCAGGTTCTTTTGTATGCAACTTAGTGGTATCCACCACCTTATAATTATATGTTTGGATTGTTACAGTATGTTACATTATGTTTTACATTGATACAAAAATGCTACTAGTTTTACAGTACGTTACATTGATCAAAATGCTACATTGATACAAAAATTGCTACATTATGTTTTACAGTATGTTACATTGATCAAAATGCTACTAGTTCAAAAATTCAAGTTGATACAAAAATTCAAATTCATAATGATACCATGTTCAAATTGAGAATGTGTTACATATGAATCTATTACAACATCATCCAAATTACCACAACTAACATAATAAAGAAGAATCTTTTCCATTTTTTCTGAGAATTCTTCATCTTCTTCATTTCAATTTGTAACTCCATTATCTTATGTTTCAGTCCATCCTTCCTTTCCTTTAGATGATGTATCTCCATCTTTGCTCCATCAAGCTCATTTTGCAGCTTCTCCAACCTATTATTCTGCTTCTTTATAAACTGATCCTTCTCATTCACCACATCATCAAAGAACCATTGAAAGTATCCACACCCAGATTCAGATGAACCCTATAATGGTGACATCCAGATTCATCTCAGCTATTGCAGGAACTATCAGAACAAGAATATATGAAAACCCATTTTAATTTCATGCTTACCTTGTAATGACGACAACCCCAGAATTGCTTCCCAAAGTTTGTGACGGTGGTAGCCCTTCGAAGAACCGCAGATTCTCCACAACCACATATAGGTCTCCATCGCAACTTTCCATCTAAGCTTCCATCTCTATTGCAATCGTACGAAGACCGGATCTCTGATGATGCTTCCTTCATCATATTGAGGGAATTTCAAATTCAAAATGGGAAAATTGAGGATTTCTTGAACCCTAGAATTTGAGGATTTCTGGAACCAGCTTGAAGATGATAACATTCCATGTCACCTGCCACGCATGCAAACCAAACGTCCGTTTGGGCCTTTTGGACGGAAAGGATTCCTATGGTCCTTTTGAAAGAATTATAGGACCAGTTTGACACTTTTTTTAGATAAAGGACCAAAATGGACCTTGGGGTAAAGTTAAAGGACTAAAAAGGGTATTTTGCCTATTATTATATTCCTTAATATGTGTGTAAAAATCTTAAACAACACTCATTTTGAAACGGAGAGAGTAAACAAAATCATTGTAGTGACTAAAAGTTGAATGAATATTGAATTATTAGGTGGAAGAAAGAAAAGATAATATGGAGTATAAAAAGTGAAAAAGAATAGTGTTGAATATGTAAACCATTGTACATATGTACATAGTCTATCAAGTTATTCTCTCTGTTTCTTTTTAATTGTCACTTTTGGAAGAAAAAAATTATGTTTTTTTTTTAATTGTCACTTTTAAATTTCAAAGTAGTGTTAGTGATAGTTTTGTCAAAATCATCCCTAATCATTTATTATATATAGAGAAAAAAAAATTACTCCATCCATTTCAAAATGAGTGTCGTTTTAGAGAAAAAATTGTTTCAAAATGAATTTCATTCTCACATTTCAATATAATAATGATATCTATCTTTCCAATTATGTACTATAATTATTACTCAGTACACTACTTTCAATAAATTAATAAGACTGAATTAGTAAAAGTGCAATGTCTCATGACAATATGATTGTATTCCTTAATTTGCGTGCAAAAACTTTAAACGACATTCATTTTAAAACAGAGAGAGTAAAATAATAAAAAGTTAAGGGTATTATAGGTAAAAGAAAAATTATTGCTTAAAAATAACAATAATCATTAGCTTTATTAGTATTTGTAAAAAGTTAAAAAAATGACAATTAAAAAGAAACAAAGATAGTATAACTGATATGGGTCGTGCGTCTAACTGGGGAGTGTTTCTTCCATTGTCATTTTTTGATTTTTGTACGCATACCAATAAAGTTAACGATTGTTGTTACTTTTTAACCAATACTTTTTCTTTTACTTATAATAGCTTTAATTTTTTTTTATAATTATTTTAACTTATTTTCTCTCTTTTTATAGTAAATGATTAGAGATAATTTTGACAAAATTATCACTAACACTACTTTGAAATTTGAAAGTGATAATTAAAAGAAACATACAATTTTCAGAAAAGTGACAATTAAAAAGGAAGCAGAGGGAGTAACTATTTTAAGAACTATTTTTATGTGATTTGATTAGATGTATAACTATTGATCGTACCTGATCAGAAGGGATTGTCAAAGCCCATAAATTTCAAGTCGAGCAGTAGTTGAATGTGAAGTGGAGGGGGGGAGGGGGAGGTACCTGCAAGACACTCTGATGTCAAAGTAAGGTTCATAACAAATGCAAGAAAGTATGAGAGTATGAGTGAGTGATTAAATATCTGACCCCCTCAAGTGAGAGGGTATTTATCATTCCCAGTGCTGGGTCAAGATCTTCAGTAATGGGCCATGATGAGGCCCAACAACAAAGACTGCCAGGATTTACGGGTGTATGGAGTCCAGCACGTGGCCTCCTTCCTGGTTAACTGTCTCGAGAAAGCAGGATCTGAACCCATTAATCTCGGAGGACTGAATGATGATGATATGGACATGTAAGTTGCATTCTCCTAGTGGACACGTGGGGAAATACCCAACATCCTCAGTTTGGGCTGCATGCTATTGGGTCTATAGTAAAGGCGTTGGGTTGGGCCTCTCCAACGATGGGGTAAGTGTCGGTCCAGTCCATAATAGGAGTTCCCCAAGTTATTGCTCTTAGGTGAAAGAGTGATAACTTAAGTTCAGTTCAACTGTCAGGGAAACATCGTTTGAGAGGGGAAATTTCCAACCTCCGTCGGGGATGGCTCGTTGACTCGTGTTGAGGATTCAGAAAATATATGTGTGGTATGGTCGACATGGGCCCATTGGTCGGCTTTGGTTTTGATATTGTCAGTTTGGTGCCAGTTAGAGATATATAATCATGGGATGCGAGGAGTTTCCCCGAGTATTATTCTTTGACGCACCCATCTATAAGACGTTGCTACGATGTTGAGCATTTACCCCGCCTTCATGAGTGAAACGACATAAATATGCCCTTATGTAAGGCTTTGTCATGATCTCGCGCGTTCGCCTGCCACTTGGGATGAAACATCATCGACGCACCCGTATACAAGGTTTTATATCGATGTGGGGCATGAGTTCGTCATCAAGAGTGGACACGTGGTTTTGCGCGAGACTATTGTGGGTAACGTATCCTCTTGTCAACCCCACGTGGCACCTGTTTGGGGTGCCGTCTTTTCATAGGGGAGTCCAAAAGCCCCAAGTAATGATGACTGTTCGCGTGTTGCCTCGTGAGGTGTACACTATCTATAAAAAGGGGAATTCAGAGGCTCATTTATCATTTTCAATCTCTCTTCTCCTCTCTCCTACGTTCGTTCGTGGATCTGTTTTGTTCTAACGCCACCGTAGACGTATTCAAAGATAATCTTCTTCCAAGTAAGTTATATCTTCTTGATAACGCTTTTTCTTAGAATTTTTAGATTAAACACTTGAGTTTTGTCATGAAAGGATGAATCCTTGGATGAATATTTATGGGTTCTGAAGTGGATCTTCATGGGTGTTCATCAAATTTCATGGTTGTGGATGAAGATTCATAAGTCTAATTTCATAGACTCGTGTCGGGGTCATCCTCCCCGGATAGCGGGTCCGGGGAGGATTTGGGCAGCTTCGCCCGTTAGACCAAATGTCCCTTCACATGACATCGTTCAATATGGTGTTAGCTGCCGAGGGCTTAGGTTGAGGTCCATTCCTCGACACATTCATCGCCCTTTCACTTAATTTGCGGTGGAAGGGTGAATTTGATGATGTCGAATTCACTGTTTCCCCTGCTTTTCAGGTAATGATGGCACACCAAGTCGAGGAAGACATTCTGCCCGTCCCTCACAATAGTGATACTACTGTCACGAAGACCCTTTGGCTTGGGTCTCACCTGAGCCTCGGAGAAAAAAGTCGTGTTTTTCGCAGGACACTTTTGACGCGTTCAATGTCCCCGAGGTTCGAGCAGATGGTGCTCCTTCCAATTGAGCTCTTCAAATCCCTCACCAGAACAGGAGGATATGCTCGACATACCTGGGAAAACGTTTTCCTACGTATGAGTTTACTTTTAAGGAAGCGGGGATGCGTTTTCCATTCAACGACTTTCAGGTGGGGGTTTTCCAATGGTTACAACTGGCACCTTCCCAACTTCATCTGAATGCACCCTCCTTCGTGCGTGCATTCGAGCATGCATGCCAGTACCTTCAGATCGGTGCCACATTGCCCCTCTTCTTCCGTATATTTCACTTGCAACGACTTTCCATCAGAGGGTGACAAGCCTGGGTGTCGTTTAAACAGCTCAGAAAACTTTTCCGTTCGTATCTTGAATTTGTTCGCCACTTTAAAGAGAGGTACTTCACCGTGAAGCTTCTTACAAATGCGGCCGTGGCTTCCTTGTATAATCTCTTGGAAGAAATCGAGGGGGGTCGGACAGTAGTCTGGTTGATGGCTAGGTTTCCTCTTGAGTAGCAGTGGAAACACTTTGAGCAGAAGCCCAAATATTACGTGGTGAAGCACGAGGACTTGGACGCCTAGGATCAGCTTTCTTATGACAAGCTGGTGGACTATGTCAAGAGTTTCTCACTGCTGAAGTGTGTGGACGTGGATAAAAACTTCCTTTTTGATGATAAAGGGGAGTATCTCCTTGTTCACAGACTGATTAATACAAAAGCACTGCTGGAGTGCTCTTTATACGAGGAGGCTTTAAGACTTTTAGGTAGAGGATATGCCCGTGAATTTATTTTGGTATGTTTGTCTTGTGAATGACAATTTCTTTTTGATTGCATACCGGATGGCGTCCCTCTCTGAATGTTTACTCAAGTTGAGGCCCAAGAATGCATCCAAATTAGGGCCTAAGAATCGGGTTGCTCAACTTCAGGAGTAGGCTAAAACTTTCGCCCGTCCGAGTGGCTCGCCCTCCTCTTCGAGGACTCAGGCTCCCCCTCCCGAACAACCGATAAAGAGGAAACACATGAAGGACCCCAAGCGTGTAGCGCCTATCGAAGGTGACAAGGGAGCCGGGGCAATTTTCGTGTTGCCTCCCTGTTATCTCAACCGCGGTATTTTCAGCGGGGAGAGTTTTTTAGGTCTTCATGAGAAGGAAAGGGAAGCAATCTTGTCTGAGGATAAAGAAACTCGACGAAAGAACTTGTCGGACAACGTGGATGTTGTGATGAAAGTTCTTGAAACGACTTTGACGCTGAACGATGAGGCCACAAACTCTCAGGCCGCTCTTGACAAAGCTTATGCCCGGATCCAGAAGCTTCAAGGGTTAAATGAAAAGTTGAAGGGTGACATCCTCAACCACGAGACAAAGTACGAGGCGCAGGTCTAACTCCTCAAAGATCTGAATGAGCTGCGGCCTCAACTAGAGGCCGCGACTAAGGAGAACGAGTGATTGACCTCCAGGGAAAAAAAGTTGGAGGGGATCGTGGCGCCTGCTGATAAAGAGACTGACGCAGAGAAAGCCCTTATAACTAGGAGAGATTTAATCGCGCAGAGTTGCGTGCTCGAACAAGACGTCGTGGATACTCTTAGTTATGGCTACAATACAGCCGTGGAGCAGCTCAAGATCCTTAACCCAGGGGTTGAGTTAGTGGTTGAAGGTGTGAGGCCATTTAACTAGGTGGTTGATAGGAAGATTTTTTATCCCCCAATGACAGTCCCGAGCAGGAGAGTGATGAGGAGGATGAGATTTAAGAAGTTTCGGGGTCTGCGTGCCCGCTTTTGTTTTAACTTGGATTAGAGGCCTGTATGCCCATACATTTTGTTTTGTAAACTTGACAGGGGCTTCGCCTGTTTTTCTTTTGTTTGGGCCTGCGTGCCCGTATATTTGTAATTATTTGGACAATGTAGGCCTTCATTGTCGGATATTATGAATGCCTATTTAGTCTTCTTTATGTTAGTTGTTGCTCGTTATTGTGCTTGACCTGTTTATTTTGTGAAATGTGGTATTTCGACGAGTGGAGATTTGTGCTCGACCTTAGTTGGGATCGACACATGTTGGAATATGTCGAGGAAGTGGAGCAGTAGTCTTAGAAAAGAGTTCAAGATCACATACGTGATCTTGATTTCATGGCGTGAACTGCCCATTACGAGATGGGTGTCCTGCCTGTTAGGTACTTTGACAGTGGAGCTCGATCAAGATGTCCCCGTCGAGCTAAGATTCTACTTGACCAATGAGCGGAGGACCCACCTTTCTTTATTGGTTGGATGCTACGTTCGTACCTGAACATGTCTCTGTGGTCGAGTGTGCCCCGTCGTTTGTCGGATAGGGCACGTCGACTCCTAGGCCCCGACGTTTCTCAGGGACCTAGCTGTAGTATTGTTTCAACTTTGTAGCGTTCCATGGTTAAGGTAGTGGTTCTCCACATAGCCGTTCGAGGTGATAGGCTCCAGTGCCCATAGTCCCGCAGACGCGGTACAACCCTTCCCAGTTTGCGGCCAACTTTCCTTCACGATAATCTTTCTGATTTCTTTGCAAGACTAGGCCGCCGACCTAGAATTCACGTTTTATGACTTTGCTATCATGACGAAGGGCTATATGCTGTTTCAGTGTGGCTTCACGAAGATATTCTCCTAATCGAATTTCCTCGACCAGGTCGAGCTCTTCCCTTAAGGCCTTGTCATTTAGTTCCTCGTCTAGAAGGACTTTAGTTCGCCTGGATAACTCTATGATTTTCACGGGGATAACTGCTTCGGTGTCATAAGTTATCCGAAATGGGGTCTCACCGATCATTGTGTGTGGTGTTATTCAGTAGGCCCACAAGACGTTGTACAACTCTTCGACCCACCCCCTTTTGGCTTCTCCCAGCTTGCGCTTGAGTCCTCGCAAGATGAATCTATTCACGACCTCACCCTGCTCGTTGGTTTTAGGGTGTTCGACGGAGGTAAAGTGTTGTTGTTGCCGAGATTGGAGATGAAGTATTGGAAACTCTGATCGATGTATTGTGTCTCGTTGTCGGTGACGAGTGCTTGTGGTATGTCGAATCGGGCAAGTATGTTTCGTTTGTAGATATGGAGGATATTTTGTGATGTTATTCTGGCTAGGGCTTTGGCCTCTATCCACTTTGTAAAATAGTCGACAACCACAATCAGAAATTTATTTTGATATGATCCTTGTACGAATGGTTTGAGGATGTCCATTCCCCACCAAGTGAACAACCATGAGGATGATAGTGTTTTGAGTTCGTGTGGGGGTGCGAGGTGCATGTCCGCGTGTCTTTGACTTTTGTCGCACTTTTCGATGTGCTCCTTTGTGTCCTGTTGCATGATGGGCTAGTAATAGCCTGCCCGCAATGTCTTCCGTGCCAGAGATCTTTCGCCCAAGTGTTGGGTATTAATTCCCTTGTAGGTTTCCCGCAATATTTCAGGGATTTTGGCCTCCTCGACGCATTTCAGGAGTGGGATGGAGAATCCCCGTCGATAGAGTTTGTGCTTGACCACGACGTAAGAGAAAGCTCATCATTTGGTCGCACTTTCCTCTTTCAGGTCGGCGGGAAATTCTCCACTGGTAAGAAAGTTAAATATCGGGGTCATCCAACACAATGTGTTCCCGATGGCATTCACCTCCGAGGGTGTAGTGGGGTTTTCAATGCTCGAGCGAGAAAGGGATTCTTGGATGATGCGCGTTTTGTGAGTATGTCGGACTGCATGTTCTGTTCGCGGGGTACGTGTTTGATTTCTGCTTGGTCGAACTTTTTCATCCATTCTTTGACTAGGTTCAGATATTCAATGAGGCTATCGTTTTTAGCCTGATATTCTCCTCGAACTTTGGACGCGACTAGTTGGGAGTCTATGAATATTTGTACTTCTCGGGCGCCTAGGTCTTTGGCCAGCCTTAATCCTACGAGAAAGGCCTCATATTCAGTTTGGTTGTTCGATGTGGGAAAAGAGAGGGCAAGCAAATGTTCAATCACGATGCCTTCTTCGTTCTCGAGGAGGATTCCTGCTCCGCTCCCCGTTGAGCTGGAAGCTCCGTCCACAAAGATGGTCCACTTATGCTTCCCTTTTGTGGGGGAATCATGAGTGGTCATCTCTGTGACGAATTCGGCCAATGCTTGGACTTTTAGGGATTTCCTGCTCTCATACTGAACGTCGAACTCCGAGAGCTCTAGGAAGCATTTCAGCATTCGACCGGCCATGTCTGGTCGACCTAGGAGCTGCCTTACGGGTTGGTCTGTTGTACGTCGACCGTGTGGGCCAGGAAGTAATATCTGAGTCTTCTCGCCGCGTTGGTAAGGGCTAAGGCTACTTTTTTGATTTGTTGATACCTGATTTCGGGCCCTTGTAACACTTTGCTCGTAAAGTACACTGGTTTCTGCCCGTCTAATGTCTCGCGAACGAGGGTCGCGCTTATGGTCTCGGTGGAGATGACCAGATAAAGGAACAATGTTTCCCCATTCTTTGGTTGTGATAACACGAGCGGTTGTAAAAGGCTTTGCTTGAGGTGGAGGAGGGCTTGTTTGCACTCCTCGATCCACTCGAAAGCCGCTTCTTTGGCATGAGTTTGAAAAATAGTAGTGCATGCTGCACTGACTTCTCCATGAAACAGGAAAGCGAGGTGAGCATGTCGTTTAGGACTTGTATGTGTTTTTTCGAGCTTGGTAAAGCTCGGAGAATGCTCGACATTTTTCAGGGTTGGCTTCAATTCCCCATTTGGTTAGATAGAAACCGAGGAATTTGCCTGCCTTGACCCCAAAGGTACATTTCTCTGGATTCAATCTCATTTTGCATTGCCTTGCTTGGGCGAAGACTCTTTTGAGGTGGGAAGCATGGTCTGTTTCTGTTCAAGATTTGACGATCATGTCGTCCATGTATAGCTTGAGCATGTCTCCTATCTCGTGCGGAAGACTTTGTTCATCATCCGATGGTATGTTGTCCCTTCATTTTTAGGCTGAAGGGCATTACGTTGTAGTAGTAATTGCCCGAGCCGGTTATGAAGGCGATGCAATGTTTGTCGCTCATTGCCATAGGAATTTGGTTATAGCCCGAGTAGGCGTTCATAAAATGATAAAATTTTATAGTCGACCGAGTTTTTGACCAACATATCGATGTTAGGTAAAGGAAAAGCATCTTTGGGACAATGCCCTATTAAGATCAGTATAATCAACACACATTCGCCATTTTCCATCATTATTTTTTTACGAGTACAACATTTGAGATCCAGGTTGAATATTGGGCCTCATAAATAAAATTTGTCTCTAGGAGGTCTTTTACAACTTTTTCAACAGCCTCCGTTTTTTTGGGAGACTGCCTATGCCTATGTTGCACTACTGCCCTAGCGGCTAGATCAACGACGAGTTGGTGACAGGCGGCCTCAGGGTCGAGTTCGGGCATCTCCATAATATCCATGCAAACAAGTCAGCATTCTCCCTCAAGCAGGCTTTGAGTTTCTTCTTCTCTAGGTCGGGAAGTCCAGCGCCGATCTTCACGCCTTTGCGAGGGTCTTCACCGAGGGGGATATACTCGAAGTCTTCGTATGGGATGGGTCGGAGAGGATCATGTTCTCCATTGGGGGCTTCGACTTCATCTTTGTCAAAGCGGGTGTCGAACAAAATGGAGTTGACCTTTGGTGGAGTCTGCTGTTCTTCGATATGAGCAGGCTTCGATTCAAGTCGAGCAGTGGTTGCTCTTTTGCCAGGTCGTGTTCCAGTGTTGACTATGCTTTTTCCTTTGGAAGCCGCCTGAAAACATCTCCTGGCAGCTAAGGTGTCCTCGTGGATGGTGGCAACGTGGATCCTCCTGGTGTAGAACTTCTTTTTCAAGTGAACCGTGGAGGGTACAATGGTCAGCTTGGCCAGTGTTGGCCTTCCCAGGATACAATTGTAAAGAGACGGGCAATTGATCACCAGAAACCACACCTTGATTTGTCGGGATACAGTTTCTTCCCCGAAGGTGACAAAGAGCTCAACGTAGCCCTAAGGTTTGGAGGTCGAGTCGTTGAATCCTTTTAGGTCAAACCCCACGTATGGTGATAGGTGGGTATCGTCGAGCTGCAAGGTATGAAACATGTGACTATACATGACGTCGATGAAACTCCCCTCATCGACCAGAATGTGATGTACATCGAAGTTGGCCATCCTCGCCTTCACCAGCAGGGGAATGCTTGGGTTTGGGGCTCCGCTGGGAAGCTCCTCAAGGTAGAAAGTGATTGACTCAGATTTTCCCTTGAACCTTTCAAGGGTTACTGCCTGGGTTGGGACAGTGTCCACCAATTCGTCGAGTTTCCTCTTCGCTGAATTTACTGAGATATCGTTGAATCCCCCTCCAGATATGACCGTGGCAGAGGGGAATTTCTCCCATCTACTGTGTGTGGACAAGGGTTTATCTTCATAGTTGACGGGCACGTGGAAGTCCTCGGGCATCGTCACGGAGAAAGCTACCTGAAGGGACCCGATTCATCAGATGGTCGAGTTTCTTCCTCGATTTCTTTTACCTCACGGGTATTCCAGTGAGGGGCATTGTTTCGTCTGTATTTCCCGAGTCTCCCACCCTTGACGAGAGTCTCGATGGAATCCTTGAGGTGGACGTAGCCTTCCGTCAAGTGCTTGTGGCTCCGATGGTACTGACAATATTTTGTTCTGTCTGCCCCGGGCTTTACAAGAGCGAGTCGAGGACGTCTAACGCCGCCGTCCTTGAACTTGGTATTAGAGCACTCTGCAAGATACGCTCGCAGGAAGCGGTCAACAGGGTGTATTATGTGAACCATTCTGCTGGTCCTCTATGCTCGCGGGAATCACGCGATTTCTCCTCCCTTTTCTTCTCCCCAGTTCGTGGAGAAGGGCCCGCGTCCTGGTTCCACGAAATGTTAGCTGGTCCGTGGTTCCTCAAATTACAGGCTCTATTGGCTGCTTCTTTTTCCTCGTAGTCCATGTATGCCCGATCCTTTTCGAGGAGAGTGTCAAAAGACCCGGGGGGATCAATGTCGACGACCTTTCTAAATTCAGTGCTCGGAAGGAGTTCCCTCTCGAGCAGGTATATTTTCATGTGATCGGCGCATGGGACCTGAATGGTCTCGCGGTTGAATCGATCAATGTATTCCCTGAGGGTTTCGTCGCTTCTCTGGATGATTTCCTCGAGGGAGGCCTCAGACTTGAGATGTCGACGAGACACGATGAAGCTGTTGATGAACTGGTTTTTGAGGCTCTTCCAGAAGGTGATCGGCCCGGGGGAGAGGGAGAGGTTCTTGTACCAGTCCATGGCTATTTTTCTCAGTGTCATGGGGAATAACCTGTATTTAATTCCCCCCCCTAAGTTATGATAGTGGAGCATCGCTTCAAATCCGTCGATGTGGTCGACAAGATCAGCAACACCGTCGTACTCCTTTAGTAGGGGAGGTTTCTACATTCCCCTAGGAATGAGAGCCTCCATGATAGCTTGGGATAATAGAACGCGGGGATCGTCTTCGTCGGTTCTGTCTGGGGAGCGGAAGGGGATCAGTTGTAGTGGTGGTCGTTGTGACGGTCTTGGCCACAAGGAGGATACCTCGACCGAGATTTTCTTTCTTCATTTCCCATGTTTCTTCTATGCTTAGGGGATCGTCCTTCTCTGTGCGGGGGGGGGGGGGGGGGGGGGGGGTGATCGCGCCTCCTCGTAGCTTCGAGTTAGCTCCTCTCCAACGCAGAGTCTCGCCCAGTTCGTTTGGGAGAAGGGCTTCGCGAGCCGTCCCGTTCGTGTCTTCGCGGGGGAGATCAGAGAAGGTCCTCGTTCCTCCGGGGAGGAGTGTCAGATCTCTTGTGTCTTATGGGAGCCTGACGAGTCTGCTTGAGCATCATCAACTGCTCACCCTGTGAGAAGATCACGTAGTTGGTCTGGTTGATGGCCGCGAATAGAGCTCTGGTCGTGGCTTCATCACCTGGAGGGACGGGGACCTCCTGATATGTATTAAGTTCATAGTTTTGTGGAGGATGATAATCTTCCTCGCGCGGTTGCGAGTGGGTTGATGAAGAGGCGGTCAGTCTGTCTCAGTAGTTTTGCTCGGGACCAACCATGTCGATGTTGTTGCTCGTGTTGTTGTCGCCAATGTTGTTGTGGTCGGCGAGATAAGCATTTTGGTTATTATCGACAGCTTGGTCGGCCATGACAATCGTACGGTTTGATGAAGAGTTGCTTTGGTCTTGAGAGGGAGACGAGGAAGTTGGATTCTCATAGACGGTGCCACTGATCGTACCTGATCAGAAGGGATTGTCAAAGCCTACAAGTTTCAAATTGAGAAATAATTGAATGTAAAGTGGGGGAAGGGGTACCTGCAAGACACTCTCATGCCAAAGTAAGGTTCAGAGCAAATACAAGCAAGTATGAGAGTATGAGTGAGTGATTGAACACCTGACCTCCTCAAGTGAGAAGATATTTATAGCCCTCAACGCTGGGCCAAGATCTTCAGTGATAGGCTACGATGACGCCCAACAACAAAGACTACTAGGGTTTATGGGTGTATGGAGTCCAGCACCTGGCCTCCTCCCTGGTCAAATGTCTCGAGAAAGCAGGGGCGGGACCCGTTATTCTCGGAGGACATGACGATGATGATATGGACACGTAAGTTGCGTTCTCCTAGTAGACACTTGAAAAAATGCCCAATAGTTCTCAGTTTAGACTGTATGCTTTTGGACCTATGATAAAGACGCTGGATTGGATCTTCCTAACAATGGAGCAAATGCCGGTCCAGTCCAGAACAACTATTAATCACACTTTGTTTTTTAGGTCAACTTATGATGGATATGCACTAATATATTTCCCTCGACATAATAGATACATTGAAAATTTATAACTTTAATTGAATTTTTATAATTATAATATTTATGACTTTATTTTATACTCCTTTCGTTTTAAAATGACAGTCGTTTAAAATTTTTACACATAAACTAACTCTATTAATGTATTGAAACTAGTGTAGAAAATAAAAAATAAAAGACACAATTGAAAAAATAGTAATCATTATTACATTGAAAAGTGAAAGTGACAAGTAGAATTGTCTTTAACTTCATAATTAATTTTACTTGAAATTAGAATTTATAGCTTATGTCTTAAGAAATAATTTTGGATGATTTTTACACTGAAATTTATTATTCAAATTTTTTTTACATAAATCTATCCAAACATAAATCAATTCGGCTAAACTCAATTATATTAAAATCAAATCTATCGAACTCAATTATGCTAGAATCAATTTTATCTACCGTCAATCCAAACACACCTTATTTATTTATTTATGAAAATAATAATAATTTTGAAACAGATGGAGTATATGACAATAACAATTAAACAATTTGCTTAAGTTGAAGAAGTTTTTGATACATAAAAGCAACGGGGATCAATATTATAATGTTAATTTGTTAGAGTCCTATGATCTATATCGGATTGGTACTAGTATTGTTTAATTGATTGCTTGTAGACATAGAAGGTGGTATGGTGTAGTGATACGAAATTTGAAACAAATCCTGACTTCATTTTTGATTTTGTTTTTCCTTTTGTCATATTACTTATAGCAGCACTTACAACAATACTACAAATATTTTTTACATTTTTCTCTCTCTTCTCCTTCTCTCTATTTACCATAGATTTGGGTAACTAAAGAAGGAACGTCGAAACCTTGCCTATACAAAAGTTACAGAAAGTTAAAACTGACGTGGTACATTATCTAAATGACCCAAAGCCATCGCATTCAGCCTCTTTGGTAGTAAGATATATTGCAACCTCCATCTTCGCCTCATCCAGTAAATTTCTTTGCAAAAGCTTCTTCTTGAGCTTCAGAAGACTTGATAAACTCTTCAAGCTGCGCTTCAATAGAAAGATCATCATCATCATCATTCACATCAAGATCAAATGCATCAGGAAGCAAATCAACCACGTCGTTGCCGTCAAATTCATTGAAGAAGCCTTCATCATCATGCTGCTGGTTAAGCCAGTAGTCATGGTACCATGTCAGTGTCGTCACCAGCTGCCACCATTCCGGAGAAAAATCCTCCACCTGACGAAAAGCAGCCGGAATGTAAAGAGGTGCATTCGGGTTTAGGGTTGATCTTCCTCCAGAAACTAATGCCATCTTGATTTTGTTCCTTTGTCTGCACCACAAATCAATAATGTTAATAACAAATCAAGAACCCTAAAAATTAAACCTAACTCTAAACAACAACAAATTTCAATCATAATCATTGAGTATGAACAAATTGCTACAAAAAATTATATCAACAGGTTTCATCATCATCATCATCATTCAAATTTCATTAATTTCATAGATATATAAATTTATAGACAAGAAACAAATCTTGATGATTCACCGATTGTGATTATTTTTACAAGTTGAAGAACAAAATTAGGTCAGAAAAAAGCTAGATCTGAGATGAAAATTCAAATTCATCTCTCTTTTGACTAGTTAGAGTAAAATTCGGTTAAATTCAAGCAATAAAATAATCACAAAAACAAAAAAAAGGCGAATCTTAAAATTCAAACATGAAAAGTTGAATTCGAATAGTTTCTGATAGTCGATTAATCAAATTAAGCGGTTTATTCAACAAATCACAAATTCAATTTTCACACAATCACAAGAACAGAAACAAATCGAATTTACGAAACAACGAAGAAAAAGGAAAAACTCACCTGAGAAATTTTCGTTACCGAGAGATTCACGCGTTGAAGGAAAAATCGCGAACGTGAATTTATAGAAGGGGAAAGCGAACTCCGAACCTAATTCGGTTCGGGAATGAAATGGGACCCACCGTTAGGTTAGGTGAAAACACCGTCCAGTGTGCGTCTTGGTTCGGACGCAACGTGGTGGTGGCTTCTTTCTAAAGTCAATTTATGTATTTGTTGACCATCTTCAAATCTTTGATATTTATAATTTTCTTGTTCTATGGTTCTTAATTGCTTAAGTTAATTAAGGTTCTTTCCAAAACTTTAGCATGTAATTTACTAAACTGGTTTATCATTCAATGCTTTATAAACATTAGCTAAATTAGTGATCATTGTGCCATCCATAAATTAGTGAAAGACTAGAATATTGTTGTCAAGCTTATTTTAGAACTTGAATAGTTTTTTTTTAGTTAATTATGATTTTTTCTTAAATTTTGAAAATTAGTAATTGCATAAACCAAGGTTTATAATGTTGATTAAAAAAAAGAATGAGATGTATTAATAATTAGAAAATACACATGCATGCATGTCCGTTTTGGATCCCATATAATGTGATGCATGTTCTATGTTTTGCATGATTATTATTGAACATGGGTTGTGAGTGAACTAGTTTGGTATGAAAAGGGTGAATAAAGTGGGTTGAAGATATATAGATACTTTCTCATGTACTTTTTATAAAAAATACTTTACTTTTTTATATTTATTAAATAATTAATATATTTGGTCTATAATACATATCAGGTATATTAATTATTCAATAAATTTTTAAAAATAAAGTTTCTCTTATAAAAAGGATAGGAGAGACTATTTGGTAACATTGAAGGGGAAACGATATTTAGACAAAGATGATAAAACTCTCTAACAACTTTGTAATCAAAATGTTAGGAATGCGGGTGATATATAACAAACTCAAGCTAATTAACAAACTTATTTTTTCATCCTCTTTATTATTGTATATTAAACTCTTACATGTTATAATATTTTTTATAAGCCGGGAATAGATTAAGAGAGTACTATGGATACTCTAACCCGCTTACAAAAGACCGATGACAAAGCTCGGGAAAGACCCAACCTACCAACTGAAACTTAACACAGATAAACTAAAGGTTCTTTGCAGAAATCATAAAAGTTATATTTGATAGTGAAAATGTTTCCAATACGGACCATTTCTAAACTTTCAATAATATCCCACCCTAAATCGAAAATAGACAGACTTAAACCGTTAAAGATAACGTTATTCCTAAGACACCAAATACTCCAAACTACCACCAACCAAATGGAACAAACTTTATCTTTCTGCACCCCTAATTTCATGCCTAAATAGACCAATCATTCAAAGTAGATCAAATTCGACCCCTGTGTGAAACGTGAAACTACACCAAGAAGAAATTTCTCTCCAAAGAAGGTTGCTAAACTCTTTGAAGAAGATGATCCCTTGAAGGAATTCTATTCCACAAGCATCTCCACCAAAATGTTTTGATCCTAAACGGAACATGAGAATTCTAAATTGAACCAGGAATCGATAGGATGCCTTCCTCTAAAACAACAAACAATTTCAAATTGAACAACAATTCACAGCCACTCTTCGTCGAATAACCCAAGACCATATCTAGATTCCACGTTATTGCATCGCCGACCGCAGGGACCGAAAAAGCTTCTGCCAAACAATTATGCATTTGAAAAAAAACTGCAGAAATAATAGGGAAATTCACGGTTGGAATATCGAACCTGCCCCAAACCCACCTATCCTCCGTCCACTTCCCCATCGAATCCACACTAGCATCCTTCAAACAATTTCTTCTATAGAGATCATGATAGTCCCCCATCAAGCTACTCCATTCATGCCAAACCGCACTCCAAAACAGAATACCAACGCCACTGCCAAGTGAGAAACAACAGTTATGGGTGAAAATCTGACTAGGAAATTTGGACTCAATTTTAAAATATATCCATCCACCACACTGATTTAGGCTTGTAATTGACCCTGCTAGCTTCGGTCAGAATTTGGTGTTTCAAATGATCATATCTCGCCTCTAAAACATCCAACCAAAGAGAATTGTTCTCCTACAAAATCTTCCAACTCCACTTTAGAAGAAGTGCCTCATTAAACTCTTTGAAACTCTTGAATCCTAACCCTCCATTGTCTAGAGAAAGATAGAGCAATTCCCACTGAACCCAATGCATCTTCCTTTCTTCGGAGAAGCCTCCCCACATAAACTTATTTTGAACCTGCTCCATCGTCTTGCAAACTTTTGCAGGTGCTTTAAAAAAGGATAAATGAAAGATGGCAAAACTTGATAAATTGATTTGATCAAAGTGATCCTTCCTCCTAAACTGAGGAACTTTCCTTTCCACACCACAAGACGCTTCTTCATCTTAGTAATCATTGGATTCCACCATGACACCCTCCCATGATTTGATCCAATGGGAATACCAAGGAAAGTGAAATGATTATTCTCTAACCTGCAAGAAAGAAAATTATCCGCCGCTAAGAGAAAAATGCGAACCCAAATTGACACCAATAATACTACTCTTATGAAATTTAACACCTAACCCCGACACCACTTCGAAACCTCACAACACTGCCTTAAGAGACCACAGTGTATCATCCACAAACACCATTTCCCACTTCGAAACCTCGCAACACCATTTCCCACTAACAACGTATCATCCACAAACTGAAGCACATCAACCTTATATTTTCCTTCTACAGAAAAACAAGAATACTCCCCATCTGAACGACCTTCTTGATTAAACTGGTAAGCCCTTTGTAATACGGTGGAAGAACTGACTTTTTTGGTTTATCGAAAATGTTACGGTTAGCAAGAGTCGCCACCGACTTTTCTTTTATCCAATATTTAGGAAAGGTGAAAAGACAGGAAAGACCTTTGATAGATTTTGAGTTCGGGGGGTAAGTTATGACAAGGGAAGGTGTTAGCACCATTTTCATCCGTAGTTATCTATGGGCTCTTATTTTCTTAGCTCACTTTTAAAAACTTACTTTGTGTGTGTGTGATTTGTTTAAAAATATTTTGAAATTCCAATGTAAGGCTAACTTTATAATAATCTTTGTGTCGGTCCTCAAGAATGTATACAAAGTGTTTTTGAAAATATTTGTTTTGAAAGTGATGTGTAGAAAATGTTTTGTTTGTGAGTAAGCATTCAAGAGTCCTACCCACTAAGTCTTTCTTGTTATTTTCCTTCTCCTTTGGAGATAGCATTATCCATACCATTATTTGGTAGGTAATCATATCTATTGGATGTGAAGGGACAACCGTAGGGTCATCATATGGTCATCGAATGCAACATGTAAGGATACTTTAGCAATTGTATCAGAGGGACTATGATCATTTTGCGTGTAGGGTCGTCGAAGGGACTAGATCATTTCGTAGGCAACTCGGAGGGTCATTGAGGGACTATGATCTTTATTCGAAAGGGACCATGATGATTTGATCGAGGGTATTTTGCTAAAGTATCCTTACTTTTGAGGGACATGACCAATGTTTTGTAAGGCAACAAGAGAGGTTACCCTAGAGATGAAGTGTGCAAAGTGTATTAGTTTCAGTTATTTAGTCTTTAAATTTAGGGTTATCTATGTCCATTTATTAGTCTTTCCATACAAACCCTATTTTACTAGCAGTGATAAAATATAATGTGCGGAAAATAAAACCTAAGTTATTAAATCCTGTGAGTAGTTACATAATTAGAAAAATGCGAGAAAAGATAAATTTATGCTATTACATCAGTTGTGCAAACCTATACACTTGTTCTAGCAAAAGAAATAAGAAAAGATGTTAGAATTTTTTTTAAATGTTTGTGTTTTTAGAAAATGATTTAGGGTTAGGGATGATAATTAAAACCTAATAACTAATTAATTAAGTTAATTAAAAAAACCTAAAACCCTAATTAGAAACCCTAACATCTAATTAATTAAGAAGAATTATTTGGCTAAAATCCTAAAACTAATTAATTTTAATTAAAACCTAAGGTATAATTAATTAATTAATTAAAAAGCCAAACCCTAATTCTAGTTAATTAAAAAACCTAAGCCTAATTTGGTTAAGGGTTAATGTTTGTTAGTGGTTAATAAGAAAATAATTAGAAAAATATAGTGAAAAAACTAGGGTTAGTAAAATAGGAAAAAACAAATGCATGGGGTGGGACTTGAACCCACCCCCTGGAGGTTATAGGTGAAGGCTTTGTCCATCAGGCCATTGTCTTATTTGTGTTTAGAGATGGCTACCAATCAGGATATTATGAACTTGCGCGTAAATCCTGAAAAGCAAAAGAAATTGACAAAATTGGGACTCGAACCCACGCCCTTACCTATACTATACAACGCCCTTACCAATTGTGCCATTGTTGTTTCTTGTTATTTAGATGTGAGTAAAAATATATATAATAAAATAAAATTTAAATATAATCAAATAACAAAACAAACGCGCGCGGGCCCAAGAGTATTTGAATGGACCAATCGTGTTACTCCTCTCTGCCACGCGAGCCCTTGACCGTCTCTGTAAAAGTCAGACTGGCCGGAGGTGGTGGAAACCACCATCTTCTCCGGTGGTCACCCTCCTAGATCCTACAAAAAATCCCTCAAATCAAAAAAAGAAAGATGCTATCTTGCTTAAAATTTCCTTCTGAACTCAAATCTGGACTCAAAAGGGTAAAAAAGTTAGCGAAACGAGAGATTCGAATGCAAGTTCAGTGGATTCCCTAACAATGGCATCTCACTATCTGAACGTGCATTCTCTAAACTAACCACCTAGATATATTCCAAACATGCATTAGAGTATAAATCGACAGTTACATGGCCTTGAGAACGCTTAAAACAAATAATTTGAACTTGAGTTTTATACCTCAAACGACGATGATGAATCTGCTTGATCTGGTACTTAAACCTTGCAAAAAAATCATGGGGTTGCTCCTTGGATACTCAGAAAGAGATTGCAATGCTTGGATTTGAGTGAAATTGACTGAGAATGATGATCTGATGGCTTGGTATCTTTGAAAATTTTCTTCTTCAAACCCTAATGCTCTTGGCTGTAAACCGTGTCCTTGTGAGGTATGAGGGTTGAGTATATATAGAGGAGTGAATTAGGTCAAAATCTCATGGAACTAAGGCTTGCATGATTTATTTCCATATTGTGTTTAAAAACTTTCCAAAATTGAAGATTTTCTTTCCAAATATTCCATAGACAATTTTCCTTAGTTGTCACAAGCTTTTTGGGCTTCAAATCTGATCCAAAACAAAAGCCTTGTGCCTTAATCCATTAGTTTTATGTTTTATTTGATTTATTTTGAATTTAATTGAATAAAATCAAAATAAAAAGAAATAAAAATCACAAAAATAAATGAATGGATTTAGAGGTCTATTATCAGATCATGAACATGTTTGAACCTAAAAACTTAGGCCCATTAGCCCAAAAATTCAACTTTGCTCAAAGTGGACTTCATGCATTTTCTTAAAATTTCTCAATTTGCATCAATCATAACTCTTTCAATTTTTGTCATATGAAGATGATCTTTGACTTTTTGGAAACCTCAAGATGTCCATGTTGGTCATTTTTTCATTTGAAGCCTTTATCTTTACGTAAATTGCTTTAAAAATGCCTTTTTGGTGACTTTTAAAATGACCTGTAATGTTTTGGCCCATATCTCTCAAATGAAGCATTTTTGACCTTGATATTAGGGAGACAGAGTTGTAGAGAATTGAATTTACTTCAAAACGCTCTTTGGTTGAGGAATTTATGATGAAGTATGTGAAAGTTATGCTTGGTCAAAGTTCAGTTGACTTCTCCTTAAGAAAACCCTAATTTAGTAACTTTTGACTTTTGATGAATCTTGAGTTTTCTTGATGAATCATGATCATCCCTTGATCAAATGATGAACATGACTCCAAAATGTTGATGTTGACAAAAAATCTTGAAGTTTGACTGTAGATTGGTCAAAGTTGACTTTTTGTCCAATATAGTTAATTTTCAATCACCTGAATAATTGACTGAGCAAACTTGTGATGTAAAGCTTGAAATTTGGTATGATGATTCTTTGAAGCATTTCAGAAACCATGAAATCCATTTGAGACATTAGAAACTTAATTTCCTTTTAGAGAAGAAAAACCCTAGTTGTAGGTCAATTGCTTAGGAGGAGAGTCCATCTGATCAATCTTTAATAAGTCTTGAGAAATTGAGACCTTTATGAGCTTGGGGAGGTGTCTTGAATTAATTTGTCTTGAAAATGATAGGGAAAATTTTGGGGTACAACATCTTCCCCTGTTCAATCTTCTTAAACCTGAAGAGTTAGATCGGCATGCCCGCCTTTTGTGATATGAATGTGGAAGGGGATTGAATACTTATAAGTGCCCGAAAATTTGCACTCGCGGATTCACGAAGTAACGCTGCAGGTTGATTGTTTCGAGAATGGGATTAAATATGCCATTTGGTGAAGGTGACAGGATGCCGTCAGAGACGGGCTTATAGATGCCATCCAAAGTAAATGTTGATAGGAGTATCATAATGAGTTTATGCCCGACCGTATCTGAAAAAGTATTAGAATGAGTCTATGCCCGACTGTATCTAAAGGTGAGTCAGAATGAATCCTCTCCCGACTATATCTGAAAAATATATTAAAATGAGTTTGTGTCCGAGTGTATCTAGTAGACGTGCCTGAGAGTGTCAGAATGAATCTTATGTCTTGACTGTATCTGAAAAATATATTGGAATGAGTTTACGCCCGACTGTATCCAGAAGTGGATCAGAATGAATCTTCACCCAATTGTATCTGAATGATGTACTGGAATGAGTATCAGAATGAATCTATATCTCGATCGTATCTGAATTGTATCTAGAATATATACTGGAATGAGTATCAGAATGAACCTATATCTCGATTGTATCTGAACTGTACTGGAATGAGTATCAGAATAAATCTATATCTCGATCGTATCTGAACTGTACTGGAATGAGTATCAAAATGAATCTATATATCGATCGTATTTGAAGTGTATCTAGAAGTGAATCTTTGACTGATTGTATTTGAAAGATGTGTTTATCATAATGAATCACTGTCTGATTGTATCTGAAAGATGATAAACTGTTGACAATATCCATCTGTTCGGGAACTAACCTAAAAAGACAAAGTTAGTTTTATGCAATGTCATGATGCGTAAAATGTACTGCGTGATGATGCTCTCAAAATAAATGAGAATATTATATGTGTTTCGTATGCATATGTTATGATATTTTGTAAATGATGTATGGATGCAATATGTCATTGGAGCGTATTGGTAGCTTCTTGTAACAACGTCTAGTTGGGGAAAGTAAATCCCTGACTGTTGTTGGGGATGAAGAAAGTAATTCTTCAATTTTTGTTTAGAACAACTTTACTGGGGATTTCCGCTTTTTGTTTGAGGACACTCTGTTAGGGATCTTCGACTTTTGCTTAGGGATAAAATCATTCAAGGAGAGTCGGTCGTTCATCGTTCTTTTTATTGAAGGATTCGATTCTTATGTACCCTGACTGAGGATAAAAGAGATGAATATTCCTATGATGTGCTATCTGACCAGGTTCTAGATATGAGTATCAACTTTTCTAGGGAGGACAACTTTGAATGATATATGGATGGAGAAGAGAATTTTGTCAGGGAATTTACAGTATTGGAGAAATAAACTCCGTTGGGGAATTAAATCTTGTAGAACGTGTTGAGGAAATAATCTCTGATGGGGATTGGAAATTCATAGGCTGCGCCGAGGAAGTTTCCACCGTATGCTGGGGAAATCATCAAACTTCTTTATCCGCTAGGGGACCTATTGGGGAAGATGATCATGTCAACCTATCCATCAAGGATATGGAGGTGAACTGCTGGAAGATGCCCCCGTTTCTGTGTGAAGGCATATTAGACTTGTGGGGAATATATCTCTATTGGGGATGGGCTTGTGAAGATAGATCTGTAGATATAGTTCCATGGAGATTGATCTGTAGGAATTTGTGGATAACTTGAACATTATCCCAACTCCTAGGGTCTTTAGTAAATGCTAATCCTGTTTTCATGCATATGTTTTGTAAATAGTAATCATATTCAAATGCATATGTTCATTCAACATAATCATTGGACGTTTTTGCAAACAAAACAGAGAAAGTAAAAGCAATTTTGAATTTTGAAATATATTTAATTGCATTGACTCTGAAAGTTTGCCTATATAAGCAGGCAATTTTATACAAGAAAACAGAAATCCTAGTAAGAGGAAATTGTCGTAAAAATTGAAAAAGGGGTACAAAGTGATAAACAAATAAAAACAGCTATGTGGAAACAATCCCAACGAGTTTCAACTATGCTATTTCCCCTATGTCTTCAAGTATATCATCACTTGCTGTCAGGAGAACATGATTGAATTGATGTGTACCATTTGAGCTTGACGCTAGTAATAAAGCTGGTTGTAAGTAGATGGGTGATCCAACAGGACATAGTCGTATGCTTTAATCCCTAACTTTTGCCTGGACTGCCTTTTCAGGTTTTTCTTCCTATCGGGATATCCTTTTTTTCCCAAGCCACCTTTTCAGGTTTTCGACTTGCCAAATGTACAATTTTTATATATATGTCACTAATTTTTTCCTGAACCCTTTTGGTTCACCGGGATGCCCTTATTTTTGACTATGTTCGAATTCACAGGGTGCATAAAATCTTCACCATCCATGGTGGTAAGTATCGTAGCACCGCCAGAAAATATCTTTTTGATCATAAATGGCCCTTCATATGTGGGAGTCCATTTTCCCCTGGGATCACCTTGTGGTAGGATGACGCGCTTTATTACCAAATCACCAGCCTGGTACACCTGACGTTTGTCTTTCTTGTTAAAGGCCTTGATCATGCGTTTATGATACATCTGACCATGACAAACAGCCGTAAGCCTTTTTTCATCAATCAAATTTATCTGGTCAAGTCGAGTCTAAATCCATTCGTCTTTAACTAAACCCGCGTCTTTCATAATCCTTAGGGAAGGAATATAGACTTCAATAGGTAAGACAACCTCCATACTGTAGACTAGAGAGAATGGGGTTGCTCCAGTTGATGTACGTACTGAAGTGCGGTAACCATGAAGAGAAAATGGTAGAATCTCATGCCAATCTTTGTATGTCACTATCACCTTCTGCAAGATCTTCTTGATATTCTTGTTGGCGGCTTCCACTGCGCCATTCATCTTTGGTCTGTACGGAGAAGAATTATGATGCTTAATCTTGAACTGCATACAGAGTTCCGTGATCATAGTATTGTTAAGATTGGTATCATTGTCTATGATGATCCTTTCAGGGATGCCATACCGACAAATAAGGTTATACTTAATGACTCTGAGCCACAACATTCTTGGTAACGGAAGCAAACGAGGCTGCCTCTACCCACTTCATGAAGTAACCAATAGCGACAAGGATGAAACGATGCCCATTGGGAGAAGTAGGCTTAACCTCTCCGATCATATCAATGCCCCACATTGCACATAGCCAAGGAGCAGTCAGGACGTTCAAAGGAACCTGAGGCACATGTACTTTGTCAGCATAAATCTAGCATTTATGGTAAATTCTGGAATTGATGATGGCAATCGGTTTCCATGGTAGACCAATAATAATCTGCTCTCAGAATCTTATTAGCCATTATATGTTCACTGGAGTGAGTACCAAAGACACCTTCGTGCATATCTTTCATAACTTTCTCAGTTTCCTTCTTGTCTACACAATGAAGCAAAGTCGAATCATGGTTGCACTTGTACAAGATTTCGTTACTCAGAAATAACTTGGCAGAGAACCTCCTTAGAAATTTCTTATCATTGATAGATTCCCCTTCAGGATATTCCTTAGTTTCGAGGTATCTTTTTACTTCGTGGTACCAAGGCTTTTCCTCTACTCCATCAGTATCAACTTCGTAGCAATGCGTCGATTCATCTAGTCTCTCAATAGTAATTCTAGGAGCTTCATTATCCCATCTGACTTTGAACATAGATGACATGGTAGCTAGTGCGTCTGCCAATTGATTCTTTTCTCGTGGAATGTGTTCAAAAGTGATTTCTTCAAAGTACAAAATTAATGTCAACACATGCTATCGATAAGGAATGAGATTTGGATGCTTCGTGTACCACTCTCCCTTAATCTGACTGATCACTAGGGCTGAGTCCACATATACATTCAAGAATTTAATTCTCATATCGATGGCAGCTTTGATACCCATGATGCATGCTTCGTACTCGACCATATTGTTGGTACAGTCAAAACACAATCCGGCGGTGAAGGGCGTATGGCAACCCTTGGGAGAGACAATCACAACACCAATTCCATTACCAAGCTCGTTAGAATCTCCACTAAAAACCATAGTCCATCGGGATCCTGGTCCAGGTCCTTCATATGGTCCAGGTTCTTCATAATCAGTAACTAGCATGGTATTCTCATATAAGAACTCAAAATTCATGGACTGATAGTCATATACAACTTGATGAGCCAAATGATCTGCTCGTACACTTCCTTTGATCGCCTTTTGAGTAGTGTATTGAATGCCATATTTTTTCAAGACCATTTGCCATCTTGTTATTCTTCCGGAGAGAGCGGGTTTCTCGAATATGTATTTTATTGGACCCATCTTAGAGATCAACAAAGTAGTATGAGTCAACATATACTATCTTAGTCGATGAGCAGCCCATGCCAAAGCACAACAAGTTTTCTCGAGCAGTGAGTATCTTGTTTCACAGTCGGTAAACTTTTTGCTAAGGTAATATATTGCATGCTCTTTTCGACCAGACTCGTCATGTTATCCCAATACACACCACATTAAGTTCTCTAATACTGTCAAGTACATGATCAGAGGTCTTCCTTCAACCAGTGGCATCCATATTTGAGGTTCTTGGAGGTACTCATTGATTTAGTTAAAGGTTATCTGACAATTGTCGTTCCACTTCACTACTTGACCTTTCTTCAGTAACTTGAAGATTGGCTCACAAGTAGCGGTCAAATGGGAAATAAATCTGGCAATGTAGTTCAATCGTCCAAAGAAACCTCTGAATTCCTTCTCAGTACGGGGAGTTGGCATTTCTTGAATGACTTTAACCTTGGTAGGATCAACTTCAATACCTTTACCAATGACAATGAAACCTAGGAGTTTACCGGATCTTACCCCAAAGGTGCACTTGTTTAGATTCAATCTCAACTTGTACTTCTTCAATCTCTCAAACAACTTATGCAGGTGGTCGAGATGTTCTTATTCAGTCTGAGACCTGGCTATCATGTCATCAACGTAAACTTCTATCTCACGATGGATCATATCATGGAATAAAGCTACCATAGCCCGCTGATATGTTGCACCGGTGTTCTTGAAACCAAAAGGCATAACTTTGTAACAAAAAGTTCCCATTGTATGGAAAAAGTAGTCTTCTCCATGTCTTCAGGTTCCATCTTAGTTTAGTTATAACCAGATAAACCATCCATGAAGGAAAATACTTTGTGTTGAGCGGTGTTGTCAACCAGATCATCAATATGCAGAAGCGGAAAGTCATCTTTGGGGCTTGCCCTATTCAAATACCTATAACCTATACATATACGCACCTTACCATCCTTCTTAGGTACCGACACCACATTTGCAACCCACTGAGGATAGGATGTAACAACTAAGAAACCTACATTGAACTTCTTCATGACCTTAGCTTTGATCTTTTCAGAAATCTTGGGATGCATACGACGAACCTTCTGCTTTATAGGAGGAATCAAGCCCTGGCATATCTTCATAAGACCAAGAAAAGATTTCAACATAGTCACACAACATCTAGGTTAACCTCTTTTTGACATTGTCTTCTAGGTTGGCACCTATTTTGATTTCTTTCTTGTCCTCTTCAGTACCCAAGTTCAAAACCTAGACTGGCTCTTCATACGGTTGTATGGCTTTTATTCCTGCTCTAACAGTCTAGCAAGCTCTCTAGGTACTTCATAATCTTCCTCACCTTCATCCTCGGCTAGGTAGATTGGATTTTTGAAGTCATAATTGGCAATAGCATAATTGTTATCAATGGGACCCAAGGTGGATGTGGATCTGCAATTTGTTATGTGGGTATGTGTAAGAACACATATCTATTTTGAAAGCAATAAAGTAAAAGAAAGACAAAGAGAATAAAATTTGAATGCAAACGTACAATGATTTATTAAATGAAAATATGTGGATGAAAAATGTCAACCCTAACAAATGGACCGTTGTGCCTCGGGTAAGGCACAAGGCTTAAAGTTATTGTTCAAATTACATAACCAAAAACTTGAAAGCAAGAAAATAGAAAATATAATTTACTCCTGACTAAAGGATATTGGTATAAAGTCTTCAGCTTTCCAATATTTGATCCCACTACCAATAGTAGGAAAAACCCATCTGTCTATGTCACAATCGCTATCAGCATCTTCCATAGTGTTGACTTGATTTTTGTGAACTCCAGTGTTGTTGATGCGGAATGGCGGTCTCCCAGAATTAGCATAAGCACAACGGACAACCCTCTGAGCCTCTAAGGTGAAACCCAAACCAAATTTGTCGGACTTGTAAGAAATATCGGGAAGCTGACTCCAAATAGTGCCACCACCTTCTTCTACCACAACCTTAGCGTATTTCAGATAAGCCATTCATGGTGGAATCCTGGTAACCTTATGAATAGTAGGAAAAGCTTTAGCAACAGAGGTTTTCTGAGGAATAACTTCAAAGGTATGGCAAGGAGTCTCGAGGAATTCACCATCCATCTCAATATACTTGAAGGAGTTCAAATGGCTCACCATGTATTCTTCTCGCCACAAACTTGAACTTTTGGTGTAAAGTAGAAGTAACAGCGCCTGCCCCATGAATCCAAGGGCGTCCAAGAAAAAAGGAATAGGATGGATGAATGTCCATCACATAGAAAGTAGACTCGAAGACCTGGGAACCCACTTTGATTGGAAGATCAACCTCTCCATGCACCATTCTCTTTGAACCATTAAAAGATCTCACCACAATGTTACTGGGTTTTAGCACAACCCCTGCATAGTCAAGTTTGTCTAAAATAGCTTTTGGAAATACATTCAATGAGGAACCTGTGTCCACCAACACATGAGATAAGGTAGTGCCCCTACACTCAATAGAGACATGCAGGGCCTTATTATGGTTTTTTCCCGCGGGAGTTAAATCAACATCAGAAAAGCCTAGCCCATTATCAATTTTTAGGCTAGAAACACAATTTTCGAACTGATCAACAGAGATTTCCTACGGTACATGAGCAAGTTTCAGAAACTTTACCAAAGCCTGAGCATGGGCTTCAGAGCACAACAACAAAGATATCATAGATATTTTGGATGGGGTCTGCCCAACTGTTCAACAATCTTATAGTCACTCTTTCAAATAATTTTTAGTACCTCCTCCATCTCTTGCTTAGAGGTATCTTCAACAATAACTTCTTTTGGTGCTTGAGTTTGGGCAGGCTCAGTCATCTATTCTTTGCCTCGAGTCTGAGTAGTTGATTCATTAGCAGTGATACAAACTGGTGTAATAACAGCCTTTAAAGAGATCTCTGGAGAAAAAACCTTTCACTTCTGGTAACCTTACTAGTCCCAACAGTATTACTACCATTGGGATCAGTAACTTCAGTATTTTCATTTTTGAAAGCCAATGGTCCTTGCTTGACGCCATGGTAGTAGACACAACTTCATAATTCCAAGGGATAGCCTTGTAAGAGGAATATGGAATTGGCCCTGGTGCGGTAATGATCAAAGGAGAAACCCTAGGCTCGACAATAATCTTCATATGACCCTTAAAAGTGATCCTTACAAGAGTACTGGAAATTATAATCACAGACGCGTCTTCAAGTTTCAGGCCTTGAGACATACTTTTACATAAGCTTTCCACTGAAGGAATCTTCTCAAATAGAATTACACGGTCATCCATCAAATGATGAATACCTTCTTTCAGCAGTACACAACCATTAGATTGCGACGCACAATAGTAGCAGTTTTAAATGCAATCCGGAAATAAACCGGCTTACAACAACTTCTTCTTAACAACCATCAGAGGAGTAGTCTAGTACTCACAACGGAAACATAAGAAACATTATCAATAACATTAACGCCTTTTTCATAATTAGGAATAGGTGCAGTGATCACATTAAGAGTCTCAGGAGGATCAAATTTAATCTCCTTAGAGTCAATCATATCTTAAATCTTATTTTTCAGAGCTCAACAACCATTAGTGTCATGTCTATGACTATTGGAGTGATATGCACACCTTGCATTAGGATTGTAACTGGGAGAAGAAGTATTGGGATTCTGAGGAGGATCCTTCAATGTAATCATCTCTTCCTTTAACATGCGTTGCAATGCTTGAGACAATGACATATTGATTTTGGTGAACTGTGTCCTGGGTGCGACTTGCCTACGCTGATTATTCTATTGTTGTTGCTTTGGTGCAGGATTAGAGATCAAAATTGCCCCCACAGATTGGTTGCGGTCACTCTTATTACGACACTTTTGGCTGTACACATCATTGGATTATCTCTTACCATTGTATTACTTCTTCGCAATATTTGAAGATGTGGCCACCTAAATTTTACCACTTTTGATTCCATTCTCAACACGTTCCCTTGTCAATATCAGTTTAGTGAAATCGGATGAAGAACTTCCAAGTATGTGATTATAGAAAGGACCTGTTAGCGTACTCATGAACATGTCAACCAATTCCCTATCTGCCAAAGGAGGTTGAACTCTGCCTGCAAAGATCTCTCCATTTTTGTGCGTACTCTTTAAAGCCTTCCTCAGAACCCATGGACATACTCCGTAGTTGCATACGAGTTAGTGCCAAATTAGAATTATACTGATACTGTCTATAGAAAGTTGCAGCCAAATCTTCCCAGGTATGGATATTGGTATCTTCGAGTTGATAATACCATTCTAATTATGTTCCAAACATACTCTCTTGAAAGAAATGCAACCATAATTTCTTGTCCATAGTGTGTGGTTGAATTTTCCGAACATATGGTCTCAAATGCAGCTTCAGGAAAGAAACACCATCATACTTAGCAAAGGCATGAGTTTTGAACTTAGGAGGAATGACAACTCCCGAGACTAAACTCAATTCTTCAAAGTTCAATCCAGGCACCTTCTGGATCTCCATAGCTTTCAGACGCTCTTCTAACAACTTATACTTCTCGCCAGCAGGGGGATATTATTCATCCAAATAATCCTCTTCCTCTTCATCAGAATATTTGTAAGAACCATGATTTCTTTTTCCAGTTTTAATACTCTTACCATCTTCACCCCATTCGTCATCTTCGTCCAATGGGATATCAATATCTTGAGCTCGCTTGAATGGACCTTTGAACTTTCTCCCCATGTTAAGGATGCATATTGGTTTCTTTGTCTTCTTCTTATTCTCGTTGGCGATGAGCGCCTTCAGTTCTTCTTGCCCCTTAGCTAAGCTTAGGAACATCTCTTGAAACCGAGCATTCTGAGCCTGGAGTTGTTTGATTGTCTGTTCGAGAGCCATTTTTTGTCTAAAATAAACAGCAAGAAGATGAGAAATCTGTCTTGGAAACCTGTTATGCAATTATATGTATGGCATGTAGATATATATGCAATGTTTTCAAGGACCTCATGGAATTTAAATTTGTTAATCAAAAGGGAACAGAAACAAAGATTCTTATTAGTAAGTCCAAATTATAATTGCCTCTTATGCTTACAATGAAAAAAAAGGGTTACAAGGAAACAAATTATGAACTCCTAAGACCTAAGACTCAAGTCTCCCACGGGAGCTTCCCCTTTGTGTTGACATATGAATTAAAGCTCCACTCTTCGTGAAGTCGTTTTGTCAGCTCCAATACTTTCTTCTCACTGGCATAGAACTGAGTCTCAAAGGTGTCCCTTTCTTCTTTCAATTGAATCTAAAACTTCTGTAGCTCTTCAAGGTCAGTAGGGATATCTGGATGAAAAATGGTATAAGGAATATCTCCTTCAACAATAGGCTCCACAATTACTGGTAGGACAGCAAGATATGGCATTATAAGATTTTGAGCACGAGATCACACCCATATGAGCTAGGGCTCCAAAGGGATGGAGTTTTTCTGTCCCAAAGTCTTACTATCAATCTTGTTCACCATTCCCCAATCATGTATAAACTTTTGACGATAACCTTGAGGATTGTTCTCGTAGTCGAATATAATACCCTGGATAAGCATATCACGATGACCGTTTCTTCGAGCATAACAAAATTGACGTAGAGCTAGAGAAGGGTTGTAAGTAATACCTCCCCTTATGCCAAGGAGTGGCACATTAGGGAATTCCCCACAACAGTCAATAATAGAGATGTCCTTTTGAGATCGGAAACACCAATAGATATCTGAATGAGAGAGTGACATCATCCTTAGAGACCACTTCAAACCTTATTCATTCTTCATCATTGATTAGGGAAGGTACGAAACAAATCACCTAGATAGTAAAGGTATGCAACACATGAGAGTCCCTTTCTCTCTCATAGTACGAGTGTGAAGAGAGTGCAAAATATCTCCAAGCAAAGTAGGCACATGATTATGAGTAAGAAATATTTTGATGGCGTTCACATCTGACCAAATTGAGTAGATAACCTTGTCTCTTGGTGAATTGAGAGCTTTCAGGAACCATTGAGACTAACTCCTTAATCTTGGAAAGTATCCTCACAAAGTTGAGCCAGATTGTATTTCTACGAGCGGAGGCCATAACCTACAACTAGGAACAAAGATAAATTCCTAGATCCTTGAAATGGTTAGTGAAAATGTTATGTTATGATGATATGATGTTATAATGTTATATTCATGTTGAATAAGTAGCAAACACAAACAAGTCATACAAGAGCCTTAGGTTTAAAGGCTTGCATGAAGTCCATAGGTAAATACCCTTCCCCACTGAAGTTTAGTTGGCTCCACCTATCCTAAAATAGTATATGGGTTCTAATAATCTCATATCACAAATATTTCTCACATGCTTTATTTTAGCACGACAACCGACTTGCCACCAAAACATCCCAAAAGTCGAATCTCAATGAGCACAGCCTCGAGTATCAACCAACTTTGGATTGCACCAAAACTAGCTATCTCACTACTTTCTAATGGCCAAGATGGATCAATTAAGGTTCTAAAAGCAAGTTAGTGTTAATGATGCCATGTGGAAGCCTAATGTTATCCTCAACTGACTCAAGGAACATCAGTACAAACCAAAGTGTCACACTAACTATAGCTATCATGTTAACCATATCGGTATACGTTGTACAATCTTTATGATCTATTGTTACTTACCTAAGGAGTCACTAGATCTGGGTGTAGGATCTTTCACACAAGCAATAATACCCATGCATGAACCCTTAAAGTAAATCAGACAAAGCATACAATAAAATCAAGTAAAGTGATCTAACTCTTAAGGTAACCCCTCCTTTTTAAGTAACAGTCCCCAGCAGAGTCGCCAGTTCTGTAATACGGTGGAAGAATTGACTTTTTTGGTTTATCACAAACGTTGCAGTTAGCGAGAGTCGCCATTGAATCTTTTTTTATCCAATATTTAGGAAAGGTGAAAAGAACAGGAAAGACCTTTGATAGATTTTGAGTTCGGGGGGTAAGTTATGAAAAGGGAAGGTGTTAGAACCCTTTTCATCTGTAGTTATCTACGGGCTCTTAATTGCTTAGCTCACTTTTAAAATCTTGCTTTGTGTGTGTGTGATTTTTTTGAAAATATTTTGAAATTCCAATGTAAGGCTAACTTTGTAATAATCTTTGTGTTGGTCCTCAAGAATGTATACAAAGTGTTTTTGAAAATATTTATTTTGAAAGTGATGTGTAGAAAATGTTTTGTTTGTGAGCAATCATTCAAGAGTCATACCCACTAAGTCTTTCTTGTTATTTTCCTTCTCCTTTGGAGATATCATTATCCATACCATTAGTTGGTAGGTAATCCCATCTATTGGATGTGAGGGGACATGCGTAGGGTCCTCGTATGGTCATCGAAGGCAACATGTAAGGATACTTTAGCAATTGTATCGAAGGTACCATCATCATTTTACTTGTAGGGTCATCGAAGGGACTAGATCGTTTCGTAGGCAACTCGGAGGGTCATAGAGGGACTATGATCTTTATTCGAAAGGGACCATGATGATTTGATCGAGGGTCTTTTGTTAAGTATCCCTACTTTTGAGGGACATGACCAATGTTTCGTAAGGCAACAAGAGAGGTTACCCTAGAGGTGAAGTATGCAAAGTGTATTAGTTTCAGTTATTTTGTCTTGAAATTTAGGGTTACATATGTCCATTTATTAGTCTTTCCATACAAATCCTATTTTACTAGCAGTGATAAAATATAATGTGTGGAAAGTAAAACCTAAGTTATTACATCCTGTAATACGGTGGGAGAACTGACTTTTGGTTTTGCATTTAATCGCAAATGTTACAGATAGCAAGAGTCGCCACCGACTTTACTTTTATCCAATAAAGGAAAGGGTGAAAAGAACAAGAAAGACCTTTGAGAATTTTCTGAGTAAGGGGGGTAGGTTATGAAAAGGGAAGGTGTTAGCACCCTTTTCATCTATAGTTATCTACGGGATCTTAGTCGCTATCTCACTTTTGAAAATGCTTTGTGAATGTATAAGTTTGAAAATATTTTGAAAATGCTTAAGTTCGACAACTTTGTAATGATTCTCGTATCAGTTGAGAACGCATACAAAGTGTTTGTTTTGAAAATATTTCAGAAAAGTGTTTGTGTGAAAAAGGATGTTTTTGTGAGCAAGTGATTAAAAGCTATCTACCTACTCAAAAGACTTTTGTGTAAATTTATCTTCCTTTAGATAGTGCTATCCTACCATTAGTTAGTGTCGTACCCCAAATTTTCCCTACCTTTACGATCATATTTTCAAGATAAAAAATACAAGAGAAATGTTTTAATTAAGGATGGTCCAGCAATATCTGATGGCTCATTCTTAAATCCAAGTCAACAGGGGGGTGTATTTTAATTCAGGAGAGTAGGGTTTTCTAAATCGGAAAGACCCATGAAACCGTAGGCCCATTTACGAGGCATGTTGGCCAATGGCCCATGAGATTCGAATATGGAAAATTGCTTCAAAAGGAAATCAAGTTCTTAATTATGTAAAGTCCAATAGAGCTTTATTGGTGTCAGTAAAGAGAGGAGGTAAAGACTTCAATTCAAAAGTCCATTAGAATTAAAGGCCCATCGAATTCCATTTTTTTGCCCATTTTCGTTTTTGGTTAAGAGGGAGGTATGGATATAAGAATGGCAGACCCATTGAGTTTTTAGTTGGCTCATCTGACGTTTTTGAAAAAAAGTATTATTGTTATTAAAACTTTTATCATTTTACTAAAAAAATATATTTCTTTATTAAGAGAACCTTATAGTTTTATTATTACCGTTAAAGCTTTTATAATAATGTTTTACTTATTATTAATAGATATTATTTATAAAATTTATTTATTTATTAAAGGTTTTTGTTTAAAAACAACTAGCATTGGGCCTAGTCGTCCAAAAAAATGTTTGGTCGTAGTAAAAAAAAATGTTGTTGCTGGATAAAACAGATTAGCTAACGCAGGCCCAAATTCGTTAAGCTGGACAAAAAGAAGCCCAAATTAAAGAAACAAGTACTGTATCAATTACAACAAAGATTGCGTGCGTTTGGCCTTAAACGGAATTGTAGAAATAAAAAACAAATCAAATCTAATTTTTTTGCAAAATCAAATCTTGAATCAACATTTTCTCTTACAAATCCAATCCCATAATTATTACAACAGAACAATACTATAATCAAAACCTAAAACAACTAAATCAAATCTATTACAGTAAAACAAAATCAAATATATTACAAATCAGTTTTAAATCAATTACACAAATTAAAAACCCTAATTGATCTAATTTCCCTAATCCATGCTAACAAACTCGTAACTACAAATCTGGTGAAACCCTAAAACTAAAGCCCTGTAAATACTAAAGAGAATTAACAGTACAGAGGGGGGAAGAACAGAAATTGAAGAAGACTTTGAAGAAGGAGGAATCCTGGACGAACGAACGAAAAGATTGTATCGATCCTATTGTTGAAGACTGAAGCAAGGAGCGATTAGGGTTTCAATATCTGAAACCCTAATCGCGTAGTCGCGCCTCCGCAAATCTGAAACCAACGTCACTATCTCGCCATCCTCATTGTTGAAGCGCTGAACCTGTGAATCAAAGGGACGAAGAGAGATTATCTCGAATCGGGCAGAAATTCAAAATCTGAAATAACGAAAGGGGTAAAAAAATATCTTAGCTCACTTTGTTGATTGTTCTTGTATTTTGGGTTTTGTTATGTGAGGGGTTCCAATTTGGGTCATAGCATCGTCACGGTAGTGTATTAGGGCTAGGGTTTTGAGTTTGAGAAGAAGAAGTGAAAGGGTGGTTCGCAAAGGAAGAGAGAGACGTGAGACTGTAAATGAAAAAACAAAATGCAAAAATGACTTGTTATATTCTGAATAATTCAATACACGTGCATACACAGTAATATCATGCTCCCTTAAATTATATCCATACGATACACATCAGACGACCATGAGGCCAAGTCCACCACAAACTCCCTACGCCCTCACACACACAATCGTACATGCCATTCTAAAAATGCATATTGGGCTTCGCCCAGTTTTTTAATACATACCCTATTTGCTCTTTAGTTGCGAAAATACACCCCTCAGGCTTGCTGGACCTGAATTCAATATTTGAATTCAGGCTCTGACTTTCTACGCCCCTACTCTTTTACTTACCAACTTAAAATGCACCCCCTTTGAATTAATTAAATTATTATATTTTCTTTTATATTATACTTTTTATCTATTTTTTATTATATTATATTTTTCTTATTTCTTTATTATTATTATTATTTATTTATTTTTTATAATAATAATTATTAGTATTTTATTTATATATTATTTATTATCACATGTAAATAAATTATTTTATTCAAAACTCATGAATATTTTCTATATTATTGCATTAAAATATTTTTATATCATGCATTAATTAAGAATATTTTGCAATTAATATTATAAAAAAATATCAACAAACATCAAATTCTTTTTTGTAATAAACTAATCTAAACAATCAATTTTTGCTAAGGGTTCCAAATATATTTTGACTAATCGTGCATTTAGTCCGAAATTCTGTAATCTCTACACCCGGTCAAATGCGAGGCAATTCAAAATACTTTTGCAACCCCTAAAAAACACAAACCTATGCGAACTACGAATTGGGACTCTGATTCCTCATAAAAGGATACGTAGGCATACGACTAAAATCGTGGCGAGTTCCCCTATTAAAAATTAAAACCCTGTTTTGCCCGAAACCTAAACCTAAACCTAGTATCCTTAAGAATAAGGTAGATGAAATGTACCTAACACATTCCTTTCATCTAATAGAGTCCAAAATTTAGAATCTCTGTCTTTGCGAATTAGGGTTTCCTATTAGATTCTATTCCTTAGGATAAAAACTAGTAGTGGCGACTCTCATTTTAAATCCAGTCGCAACAGTTAGTAGGAAGCCCTATCGTTGGATGTTTAAGGGACAGGCGCGGGTCATCGTACAATCATAAAGGCAACATATAGGGATACCTTTAGCAATTCGAAGGGACTATCATCATGTATTCATAGGAAACATCGAGTGACAAGATCATTTACCTAAGGTAACATCAAAGGGTCATCGAGGGATTATGATCTTTATGATGATTTTTAACCGAGGGTATTTGCTAATGGTATCCTTACTGTGATACGGTGGGAGAACTGACTAGGGTTTTGCGTTCGTTTTCGCAAATGTTTCGGTTGAGCAAGAGTCGCCACCGACTTTTTATTTTATCCTAAGGAAAGGTTTAAAAAGCACAGCAAAAACCTTTGAGATTTTTCTTGAGTTCGGGGAGTAGATTATAGAAAGGGAAGGTATTAACACCCTTTCTATCCATGGTTATCCATGGGCTCTTAGGTACTTGCTTAGATCAACTTGCCTTGGTTTTCAATTGTTTGAAATGGTGCTTGGTGTGTGGTTTTGAAAATGTTTTGAAAAGATGCCTTATATAGGCTACCCTTGTAACAATTCTTTACTCGAATGTTTTACAAAAGGTGTTTTGTCTTTTAAAAAGATGTTTCAAGGTTTTTGAAAGTTGGTTGTAAAAGTGTTTGTGAAGTGGGTTTTGAAAATAGGCAAGTGTTTTCTTTGCAAATTGGCAAGTACTTAAGAGTTATCTACCCTAAAGTTTTCTCAAAGATTTTTGTTATGTTTTAAACCTTTTGACAATTTTGTTCCACCATTGCATTTGGTGGACAATCTTGCCTTAGGAGGTGAAAGGGACGGGTGCGGGTCATCGTTTAGACCATAATTGCAATAGTGTTAAATGTCTTTGGGCAATTTTTTTCTTTAAAAGGGACTTGATCATTCATTTAGGCAACATTTTGAGGGACTATGATCATTGGATTTGTTTGTTTTACCCAAAGAAATTCAACATGCAATATGGCCCAATTATTTGAAGGCAACAAAGTGGAATACCCTAGGGGTGCAAGTGTGAAAGGTGTTGTCCATTTTTCATGCTTTTTTTGTCTTGTATTAGGTCAAACTACTTTGTTCGTTTTATTCGCATACAAACCCTAATTCTAGCATGGTATGTTTAGAAAGCATTAAAGTGCGAAATTTAAATTCCTACACTATTACAACACAATAATATGGGGAGGGGGTACAAATGTTTCAAATGGGGATCATTTAGACAAGAATTTAAACCTAACTATTACATCATTTTCTTTGAATATTTACAAGACAAAAATTGCATAATTAAATGGAAATGAAATAAATATGCAAAAATGTAAAAAGAATTTTTATGTGTATGAAAAAAAGTATTATTTATGTGAAATAAAAAGGGAAATAAAAAGGTATTATTTTGGGAATATTTTCATATTTAGGGCAAAACCCTAATTTTGATCAAAAAGGGATATTAATCATTTAATTTGTATAATATTTATTATTTACATACAAAATAAAATAAAATGTAGTATATTTGTAAAAAATGTATTTTTTAGTATTAAATATTAAAAGATAAAATATGTGCATTTTTTGGCATTTATATCCTAAGTGTATTAATATATACCTATTTATTTATATTATTTACAAAATATATATTATATATATTAATTAATAATATTTAATATTAAAATAAAAAAAGTATTTTTTCTATAAAATATTTTCAGGGAGTAAAAATAAGATAAAAGTATATAAAACATATTTGTGCTATTTTAGTATTTTAAACAAAAAGTATATATTTATTTATTTATGTACAAACTTAAAGAAAAGATCAAATAAATACCTAATAAAATAAAAAATGATGAGAAAAAATATTTTTATATTTTTAATATGCTGAGAAAAAATAAATGAGTCAATTAAAAAAAGAAAAAGTCAAAAAACATTAAAAATAAAGCAAATGGGCTCAGGGGGTGTAAAGCCAAAAAGGTGGTGTGAACAAGAAAATCACTCAGGCCCAGCCCAAGAAGACATTGTCTTCAACCTTCAGACAAAACCAGTTCAAAAACGCGCGCCCTTCTTCTCAATCTTCTAACTCCTGATTCCTGGCTTATTAATGAAAACTCATAACATAAAAAATGTTCAGCATTAAGAGACGAATCCAACCATATGCAGAACTTGATCTAACTCTCTAAGATGAGGGAGAATTTCTTCTCCCCCAAATCCTAACCTAGATTTTCTGCCATTTTCAAACCTTAAATTCTCACAGCTCAAGCAAAAGAAATGAAAAGTAAAAACATGTACATGTTCAGTGGCATGAGTAGAACATTGTTTATTCACAAACTTAGAGCTAATGATGCTTAATAAGAGAGATAGAAGTTCACCAAAATACCTGTTTAGTTGAAGTTCTATCTGGCAATGAGGAAGCCTTCAGTGCAAGGTGATGATTGGAAAAGCTTCCTTGAGGTCCAGGGATGCTATTCCAATGTTTACTTTGTCTTGAAAGCTTTTGAATCGTGCTAGAGCACTTCACCTGCAAAACAAGAAACTGAAAATGGTGGAACTGGTTAGAGGGATTACAGGTCGTGTTTCAAGTCATGGTTAGCTTGCATAGATGCTAGGGAATGTATGTGAACTGGTTTGGGCAAGAGAGCTTGAGGGAAATGGAAGATGGCACTCAAACTGCAGGCCTGGCCCTGTTTTTGCAGTTTGAAAGTGATTCTGAGATTGGGAGTGTATGAGAGGTGTTAGGGTCGTGCAATAGCTTGGTTGATATGTCTTGAGTGTGTTTCACAAGTTCACTTAAGTGTTTGCAAGCTGATATGAGAGTTGTGTTACAATATGCCAAGTTACTTACACTTTAAGCAACAAATGCCCAAGTTGTGTTCTAGGTCAGTAGAGGCCTCCTAATGAGCTGCATAATCCCTCCTTGATCAGAGTGTTTTGCTCATAATCTTGTGCCAATTAGATCTCATTTGTACTGCTTGGATTTTCAATTGGACATAAAGTTACCTTTTGCAAAAATGGAAGAAATGCTTTATCTATAAATGGATTAATCCTTTAGGCAATGCTTGAACTCATGAAACAAGTTCTTGGCACAAAGGTTTTGCATTGAATTATTGAGTGTCAAAGGGTTTTAGGACCTGTAATTTAGCACAAACTATACTGACTTGAAAATGACTTAAGTTATGAACATGTTCATGATCAATTCAAAAGTGAGTTTTTGCCAAATTGTGAAATTCGATTCTCTCAAGTTATGAGGTTGTTTGAGAAGTTATTGGACATTTTGGAAATCTTGGAATGTGTAATACAATCCATATTTGAAATGCAAATTGAAATTACAAGTGGAAGTGTATGGAAAATGACCTTGAAGTTGGGTAGAAAAACTTGTCAAAATAGGTTAAAATTTCACTAAGTTAAGAATGGTTTAGTGCCCTTATTCAAAAATTTGTAACTTGAGATACAAGCCTCAAATGGGAAAACTTTTTGAATCAAAGTTGTAGATTATGCAAAAAGCTACAACTTTCATGTTTTGACTTTTGTTTGAATCCAAATGGATCTTGGTGAGAAAGTGGGGCAAAGTTGGGAAAAAATTAGGGTTTTTCATAACTTAGAAAAATTCTAAGTTATGAAAAATTCTAATTTCTAACCCTAATTTGCATTTTGTGATTTCTTGATGAACAAGTTTCATGATTTGACATGTTTTGATGAAAAATGAATCTTGACTCTTGATTTTGACCAAAAAGTCAAAGTTGGACTTTTCAGTATACAGTCAAAATTGGTCAATTGACTAGGAAATTCAACTGTTAATCTTGTGTACTTGGGATCTTTTGAACTTGTTGAGCATGTAAAAATAATTCCATGGGGTCTTTGAGTCCATATGTGAGCTTGGTTGGCCATTGGCTAGGTCAAACAGTCAAAAATTGCCTTTGTACAGTCAAAACCCTAAAAATGACCATTTTGCCCTTTTGGTGATCTGATCAAATTCCTTGTGGAATTGTGATCCAAACTTGATCAAATGGTTCATATGAGTTCATAATGTTGATGTGGGTCAATTTCCATGAGGTTTGACTGTCAATTGGCCACAGTTGACTTTTTCCCCAATACAGCTGATTTCTAGGTCAACTGTCCAATTGACTGGGCAAAATTTGGAATCAAGACTTGAAACTTGATATGGATAAACTTGGGAGTCCAATATGAAGCATGAAAGTCATCTTAGGCACTTTAGGTCAAAACATCTTGGTGCAAACACAAACCCTAATTTGGGTCAACAGTGCAAGGAGAAGTCTTGAGCAGATGAAACCCTAACCGGATCTTGGGTTTCAAAGGTTTTGTGATGAGAAATCATTGAGAAATGGGAGGGAAAATTTTGGGGTACAACAGTTGCCCCTGTTCAATCTTCTTGAATCTGAAGAGTTAGATTGGCAAGTTTACCTTTCGTGACTCGAGGGTAAAAGGAGATTGGACACTAGAGTGCCCGGAAATTTGCACTCGTCAAAGCAATGGATGCGGGAATGGGCTTAGAGATGCCATTTGGAGATGGGCTTAATGATGCCATCTGGAAGAGTGACAGAGACTTGTCGGGGATGGGCTTAGAGATTCCATCTGGAAGAGTGACAGAGACTTGTCGGGGATGGGCTTAGAGATGCCATCTGGAATGAGTATCAGGAAGGTGTCCATGCTTTGGACCATTTCTGAACTGAGGGTCTGAATAAGCAATAGATTGACATCCGTTGTTGGGAGGAATCCGTAAACTGTTTTCAGAAGTTTGAGGAGAGTCTGAACAAGCGATAGGTTAACATCCGTTACTTGGAGAACCCGTGAACTGTTTTTAGAAATCTTGAAGTTGAATAAGCCATAAAGCATCATCCGTTGTTGGGAAGCGTCCGTAAACTGTTTTCAAAAGTTGCGTCTGAACAAGTAATAGATTAACATCCGTTGTTGGGAAGAATCCATAAACTGTTTTCAGAAGTCTTGAGAAGAAACTGAATAAGCGATAGGTTAACATCCGTTACTTGGAGAACCCGTAAACTGTTTTCAGAAATCTTGAAGTTGAATAAGCAATGGAGCAGCATCCGTAAACTGTTTTCAAAAGTTGCGTCTGAACAAGTAATAGATTAACATCCGTTGTTGGGAAGAATCCATAAACTGTTTTCAGAAGTCTTGAGAAGAAACTGAACAAGCGATAGGTTAACATCCGTTACTTGGAGAACCCGTAAACTGTTTTCAGAAATCTTGAAGTTGAATAAGCAATGGAGCAGCATCCGTTGTTGGGAAGCGTCCGTAAACTGTTTTCAATAGTTGCGTCTGAACAAGTAATAGATTAACATCCATTGTTGGGAAGAATCCATAAACTGTTTTCAGAAGTCTTGAGAAGAAACTGAACAAGCGATAGGTTAACATCCGTTACTTGGAGAACCCGTAAACTGTTTTCAGAAATCTTGAAGTTGAATAAGCAATGGAGCAGCATCCGTTGTTGGGAAGCGTCCGTAAACTGTTTTCAGAAGTTTGAGAAGAGTCTGAACAAGCGATAGGTTAACATCCGTTACTTGGAGAACCCGTGAATTGTTTTCAGAAGTTTGAGAAGAGTCTGAACAAGTGATAGGTTAACATCCGTTACTTGGAGAACCCGTGAACTGTTTTCAGAAATCTTGAAGTTGAATAAGCAATGGAGCAGGGTTGCTTGACGAGGGGTCCGTATAAAACTGCATCTGAAACTGTTAAGGATAGCTTTTTATTCTTATCCTGAAAAGGACAAAATGTCAGCTAAGCACAGAATTATGTTGCATGAAATGTATGATGCAATATATGTTATATGAATTTTTATGATATGAATGCAATGAATGCGTATGTAAGCTGATGAGCTGCCTTGCTGGGGATAGATGAATCCTGGATGACTGAAGATAAGAACAACTTGACCGCTGCCGGGAAGAACAAATCCTTGGCTGTTGCTGGGGAACAAAGAGCTTGGGTCGTATACCAAACCTCTGGGGAAATCCTGGTGACTTCTACTGGGGAGTACCAATCTAGTAGACTCATGCTGGGATGTAAGACTGAGAATCTTCAGTTTGGCGGGAAGTAACTCTGGCGACTTCACTGGGGAACTCAAGATTTTCCTTCCTAAAACTCTGTGGGGAAAAGGTTCATTAGTCTGGCTCCGCTGGGGATATTGAAACTTTGAAACTTAAGTTCTGAGGGAAATGAATTCCTAAGGACCTTCTGGCTGGGGGATTGTAAAGATAAGTTACTGCTGGGGAATTTTGATGAACTCCGCTGGGGATAGGAAGAATTTTGGCGAGTGCGATCTTCCGTGGTTGTTAGCTGAGGATAACCCAGTTATAAGTCCCTGGGAGGAATAACTTTGAATAAAACTCGGGAGAGACGTCCGTTCTCTGCGGGGAATAAGCTTCCAGAATCTATGGGGGATGAGCTTCAAGACTTGCTAGGGATATGGATTCCAAATCTCCCGGGGGTTACCTTTGAAAGGGTATCGGGTTATCCAACTGTACCTTCGACTTATCAGTAATCCTCTTTCTTGGTTCCTAAGGAAATGATTATGTTTCAAATGCATATGCCTATTTAACAAAACATTGGACGTTTCTCAAAATAAACGAATAATGCAAGAGAAAAGAAAAGGAAATGACACAAATTTCTGGGAAAAATATTTGTATTGATTTTCTATGAGTATATTTATACAAAGGAGACAATCATCCTAGTAAGAGGATTTTGTCGTAAATATTTGAAAGATTTATACAAAATAAAGATGGCTATGTGAAATAATTCCATGGGATTCCATTCCGCTATAGCTTTCACAACTCTGAATATCTGTCCATTCAATGCTTCGTTTGACGATGACTGGATTGATCAGAAGCCTGGAACCGGTTGATGAAGAGATTGTTCTTGAAGTGATCCGACGAGACATAGTCATACGCTTTAATTCCCTAACTTTTGCCTGAATCGCCCTTTCGGGTTTTCGATCCACCGGGAAACCCCTTTTTGCCCAAGCCGCCCTTTCGGGTTTTCAACTTGCCGGGTGTACAGATTTTTTTGTTTTTATCCCTAATTTTTGCCTGAATCGCCCTTTCGGGTTTTCGATCCACCGGGATGCCCATTTTTGCCCAAGTCGCCCTTTCGGGTTTTCGACTTGTCGGGTTACTTTATGCGTAGTATCTTTTGACTATGTCTGCGTTCGCAGGGTGCGACAAATCGTCGCCGTCCATGGTGGTCAGAATCATTGCACCACCAGAAAATATGCTCTTGATCACAAATGGTCCTTCATATGTAGGAGTCCATTTTCCCCTGGGATCACTTTGCGGCAAGATAATCCTCTTGATTACGAGGTCTCCAACTTGATACACTTGATGTCTGACTTTCTTATTGAAGGCCTTGATCATTCGCTTTTGATACGTCTGACCATGGCATATAGCGGCAAGTCGCTTTTCGTCGATCAGATTGAGTTGATCAAGTCGGGTCTGCATCCAATCATCTTCATTCAAACCTGCATCCTTCATAATCCTTAGAGAAGGGATCTGGACTTCCATAGGCAAAACAGCTTCCATGCCATAAACCAAAGAAAATGGGGTTGCCTCAGTTGAAGTACATACCGTCGTACGGTATCCATGCAGAGCAAACGGTAACATCTCATGCCAGTCTTTGTAAGTGACTGTCATTTTCTGAATGATTTTCTTAATGTTTTTGTTTGCAGCTTCAACAGCACCGTTCATCTTCGGCCGATAGGGAGATGAATTGTGATGATAAATCTTGAACTGTTCGCACAATGCAGTGATCATTGTGTTATTCAGATTTGTACCGTTGTCTGTGATGATCCTGTCTGGGACACCATACCGACATATGAGATTTTGCTTGATAAAGCGGGTAACCACATTTTTAGTAACGGAGGCGAAGGAAGCTGCTTCGACCCATTTGGTGAAATAGTCAATGGCAACCAGGATGAAGCGATGTCCGTTGGAAGCCGTGGGCTTGATCTCTCCAATCATATCAATGCCCCACATTGCAAAGGGCCACGGAGCAGTCAGGACGTTGAGAGGAACCGGAGGGATATGAACTTTGTCAGCATAGACTTGACACTTGTGGCAAGTACGGGAATGTTGATGGCAGTCAGCCTCCATAGTAGACCAGTAATAGCCTGCCCTTAGGATCTTCTTAGCCATTGTATGCCCGCTCAAGTGAGTGCCAAATGTGTCGCTGTGTATATCAGTCATGATCAACTCTGCTTCAGCTTTATCTACGCATCGGAGCAATACACAATCATGGCTTCGTTTGTAAAGGATGCTGTTGCTCAGGAAGAACTTCGCAGCAAATTTCCTTAAGAACTTCTTGTCATTCACGGAAGCTCCTTCAGGATAATCTCGGGTCTCGAGATACCTTTTGATTTCATGGAACCAAGGTTGTTCCACTACTTCTTCGGTATTAATCTCGTGGAAATGCACCGGTTCATCCATTCGCTCGATGGTGATTAGGGGAGCCTCGTTATCCCAGTTGAGTTTAAACATGGAGGACATTGTGGCTAGAGCATCTGCTAGCTGATTCTCTTCTCGCGGGAAATGCTCGAAGGTAATTTGCTCGAAATGAGGCAACAATGTCAGGACATGTTCTTTGTATGGGATAAGATTAGGATGCTTGGTATCCCACTCTCCTTTGATTTGGCTGATGACCAAAGCCGAGTCCCCGAATACGATCAAAGATTTGATCCCCAAGTCTATAGCAGCCTTGAGACCAAAGATACAAGCTTCGTATTCAGCCATGTTGTTTGTGCAGCTGAAGCAAAGTCGGGTCGTGAAAGGTGTGTGACAACCTTCTGGAGAAATGAGTACTGCGCCAATGCCGTTTCCAAGTGCATTTGAAGCACCATCAAAGTACAGGGTCCATTGGGATCCCTTTTCGGGTCCGTCATACGGTCCGTCACCTTTAATGTTGTCCAAATTCATGATGTCCTCGTCCGGGAAATCAAATCTCATGGGTTGATAATCTTCGATAGCCTGATGAGCCAGATGGTCAGCTAGTACACTCCCTTTTATAGCTTTTTGGGTGGTGTACTGGATGTCATACTCAGTTAAGATCATTTGCCATCTAGCTATCCTTCCAGATAAAGCGGGCTTTTCGAAGATATATTTGATAGGATCCATTTTGGAAATCAACAAGGTAGTATGAGTCAACATATATTGTCTTAGTCGGCGAGCAACCCATACCAAAGCGCAACAAGTTTTCTCGAGCAGTGAGTAGCGAGTCTCACAGTCGGTAAACTTTTTGCTAAGGTAATAAATAGCATGCTCTTTTCGACCAGCCTCGTCATGCTGGCCCAAAACACACCCCATTGAGTTATCCAAGACGGTCAAATACATGATCAATGGTCTTCCTTCGACGGGTGGCATCAGAATAGGAGGTTCTAACAAATACTCCTTGATTCTATCAAAAGCAGCTTGACAATCGTTGTTCCATTCAACTACCTGATCTTTCTTCAAGAGTTTGAAAATTGGCTCACAGGTAGAAGTCAGATGTGAAATGAATCTGGCAATATAGTTTAAGCGCCCCAAGAATCCTCTAACTTCCTTCTCAGTACGGGGAGCAGGCATCTCTTGTATTGCTTTTACTTTTGCTGGATCGACTTCAATGCCTTTGTTGCTTACAATGAATCCCAAGAGTTTACCAGACCTAACTCCAAAAGTGCATTTACTGGGATTCAGCCTGAGCTTGTATTCTTTTAATCTGGCAAACAGCTTCTCCAGATGTTCAAGGTGCTCTTCCTCTGTTTGTGACCGAGCTATCATATCGTCTACGTAAACTTCAATCTCATGATGTATCATATCATGAAATAAAGCTACCATGGCGCGTTGATAGGTTGCCCCTGCGTTCTTCAGCCCGAACGGCATCACCTTATAATAGAAAGTGCCCCATTGTGTGACAAAAGTAGTTTTCTCCATGTCCTCGGGGGCCATTTTGATTTGATTGTAGCCCGAGAACCCATCCATGAAGGAAAACACTTTGTGCTGAGCTGTATTGTCGATTAAAATATCAATGTGAGGTAGCGGGAAATCATCTTTGGGACTGGCCCTATTCAAATCCCGGTAGTCCATACACATTCTGACTTTGCCGTCTTTCTTAGGTACCGGCACAATGTTAGCGACCCATTGAGGATAGGACGTAACAGCCAGAAAGCCAGCATCGAATTGCTTCATTACTTCTGCTTTGATCTTTTCAGACATGTCAGGCCTCATTCGGCAAACTTTTTGCTTGATCGATGGACAGTCTTCTCTTGTGGGGAGACGGTGAACCACGATGTCTGTGTCTAAACCCGACATGTCTTCATAAGACCAAGCGAAGATTTCAACATACTCATTCAACAACTGTATCAGGCTTTCCTTGACATTCGGTTTTAAATTGGCACCTACTTGCACCTCCTTCCGGTCTTCCTCGGTCCCTAAATTGACAGTTTCTAATGGCTCTTCATGCGGTAAGATGGCCCTTTCCTCTTGTTGCAGAAGTCTGGCTAGTTCCCCGGGTACTTCACAACCTTCGTCATCTTCATACTCGGCTAGATTGACCAGATCTTCAGAGTTTTTGAAAGATATAGCAGAATAGTCACCCATGGAATCCGGAGTGGATGGGTACCTGCATTGGTGAGTGTGGGTGTGTGTAAGGGATAACCATACTTAAACAAAAATGCAAAAGGAAAGAAAATGAACATAAGCAGTTTATCAAATGAAAAACGTCCAATGAATCATTAAACATGGCATATGGATATGAAAAATAATCAAAACCCTTACAAGTGGACCTACCTGCCCCGGGCAAGGCAGGATGTGAAAAGATAGTGTACGGATTGTTTGAAAGTAAATATTACAGACCAAATAGGAAATGTTTAACAGATAAATTACTGATGAATAAAAGTGATGGGGACAAAGTCTTTTGCCTCCCAGTTGCTAAATCCTCCTTTGACAGTTGGATAAATCCACTCTTCAACATTGCTCTCTTCGTCCTCATCCTCCAAAGCGTTGATTCCGTAGGGAGAAATCTTGACTGGCGCCCTTTCAATCTTCGCACGGTGCATAGCTTTCTGGCCAGCGGCTGTGAACCCTAATCCAAATTTGTCTGTCTTATGTGGAATGTCAGGTAACTTCCCCCATGCTGAATTCTTCCCTTCTTTTATTGCGGCCCTTGCGTCCTCTAGAGATGCCATCCTGGCCATCTGCCTCGGTGTCTCAGCTGCCAACTTTGCTACCGCTATTTCGGGAAGGACTTCTTCGAAATGTTGAAACGGTGTCTCAATGAACTCTCCTTCAACCTCCACATACCGGAAAGAATTTAAGTGGCTAATCATGTACTCTTCTTCGCCATGGACAGTGATGATCTTTCCCTTGACAGGATACTTCAACATCTGATGTAAGAAGGAGGTGACTGCCCCAGCATGGTGTATCCAAGGCCTACCCAGCAAGCAAGAGTATGACGGACGGATGTCCATCACATAGAAAGTGGATTTAAACACCTCAGTACCTATCTTGATGGGAATTTCAACCTCTCCATGGACCATTCTCTTCGAACCATCGAAAGCTCTGACAACAATATCACTCGGCTTCAATTCCAACCCTTCACAATCTAGTCGGTCCAAGGCCTTCTTAGGTAAAACATTCAGCGACGAACCAGTATCAACCAAAACATGTGCAAGAGTAGTTCCGCGACACTCGATTGAAATGTGCAAAGCATCATTGTGATTCCTGCCTTTAGGAGTTAGGTCGGCATCAGAAAAACCTAATCCATTGTCCGCAGTCAGGCTAGCCACGCAATTTTGAAATTGATCCGCAGAGGTTTCCTGGGGCACATGAGCTGCCTTCAGGAATTTTATCAGGGCTTTAGCGTGTGCTTCTGAGCAAAGTAGTAGTGCCAGCATGGAGATCTTGGAGGGGGTTTGCCCCAACTGTTCTACTACATCGTAATCACTTCTTTTGATTATCCTCAAAATCTCATCCATTTCCTTTTTGGAGGTTTCCGGGATAATCAAGGGTTGAGCCCTCGTCCTGACGGACTCATCTTGGATTCCCTTACCTTTGTCAGCAGCGGTAGGAGAGACAGTACTAGGAACAACAACATCTTCAATCAAAGGAGTTCTAGCAGAAAGTTTTATTGGTGCGGGGACGACCTTGTCAGCTGATGAGGGTCCAAAGACTGCTCTTGGAGGGGCAATCTCTGGAGAAAATATTCTCCCGCTCCTGGTGATTTTGCTGGTGCCCGCAATGTTACTAATGTTGGCTTCTTCATCATCCGAACTTTCTTCAATTATTTCGATTTGTTTGATACCATGGTAGTAGACGTCACCGCCATAGTTCCAAGGTATCGACTTCTCAGAAACATAGGGAACAGGGCCTGGCATTGTTATCTTCAAAGGAACAGATTTCGTAGCTGGTGTAATCTTAACAGGCTTTTTGACGGCCTTGGAAATATTGGCGTGAATGGTTATGATTGAGACATCTTTAGTATGAACTGGAACAGCAGAAACTTTTTCAAACAAAATTTGTCGACTATCCATAAGGCCTTGGATGCCTTTCTTCAGTAGCGGACAATCAAATGGCAGAGAGTAACAACAGTAGCAGTCTTCTTTACATCCCGGGAAGATCCCGGCCCTTAACAAATTCAACTTAATGGTTAGCAGTGGAGTAGTCAGATCACTGACATCAGCAACATACAAATCTTCTTCAATGGCATTGACATTTCGGCCGTGCTTCGGCATGGGTGCAGATATCACATTAGGCTTCTCTGGAGCGTCAAATTCTACCTCCTTAGCCTCTATCAGGTCTTAGATTTTATGCTTCAGTGCCCAACAATCATTGGTGTCGTGGCCGACACTGTCTGAATGGTAGGCGCATTTAGCATTGGCATGATAATGCAGAGAGGACGTATTCACATTCTTTGGTGCCTCCTTGATGGTGGCAAGATTCAACTTCAACAGATGGGGAAGCACTTGCGCTGGAGTCATATTAATACGGGTGAACTGCCATTGTGGCCGTTCCACTCGTTGTTGATTTGGTCTGGACTGGTTATAGCGAGGCTGCTCACTTGGAGTATTTTGAATCATTACGGCCCCCACAGTTGGCCGACGCTCCGTCTTCCCTGCTCTTCTCTGAGAATATACCATAGCTGTTTCCTTCTTAAAAGGCTTCTTCTCAACACTTGCAGCAACACCCTTCTGAATCTTTCCTGACTTGATGCCAGCTTCTATTCTTTCGCCTGTTAAGATCAAATCGGTAAACCCCGCGGAAGAGTTACCAATTAAATGATTGAAAAATGGCCCAGATAGGGTCCCAAGAAACATATCAACGAGTTCACGGTCGGTTAAAGGAGGCTGCACCCTGCCAGCCAAATCCCTCCATTTTTGTGCATATTCTTTGAATCCCTCGCTTGTTCCTAGTGACATACCCTGAAGTTGGATACGAGTAGGAGCAAGATCAGAATTATACTGGTATTGTTTGTAGAAAGCGGTGGCCAAATCTTCCCAATTTCTGACACTGGTTCCTTCTAGCTGATAAAACCACTCCAACTGAGCTCCCGAAAGGCTGTCTTGAAAGAAATGAATCCAGAGATTTTTATCTGCCGTATAGGGTTGAATCTTTCTCACGTAGGACCTGAGATGCATTTTGGGACAGGACAGTCCATCATACCTCACGAACACTGGCACTTTGAATTTTGGGGGAATCACAATCCCGGCAACCAAGCCCAAGTCTTCAAAATCCAAACCCGGTACTCTTTGCAATTCCATGGCGGCCAATATGTCTTCTAAACCCTTGTATTTATCATCAGCTGGAGGGTATTGCTGGTCAGAATAATCTTCATCCTCTTCAACCTCTTCTTCTTCCGCATCAGACTCGGAAGGCACCGCAGCTCCATCTCTTTTACTGGTCCCTTCATCAGAAGTAGGAGGAAATTCAAGCACTCTCCGAGCTTCTCCGTCAAATCTTCTCCCCAAAGTAGCCACCCCAATCCTCTTTTTCTTCTTTTTCACTGGGTCCTTATTCCCCAATTGAGTCTTGATATCCTCCTGACCCTTAGCCAAGGTCATCAGGAGTTGCTGGAACTGTGCATTCTGAGCTTGTAGGTCTTTGACTGTTTGCTCGAGATCCATCCTACTGAAATAAACAGCAGACAGATAAGGAAACCTGGAGTGAGACCTGCTTATGCACATGATGAATGGTATGCTTATGTATGCAATGCATTCAAGGATTTGGAACATTCAAAATTGTTTCAGACAAAGAAGAACGCACATCATATTAATAAGAAGAAATTTGTTAGTACATAAATGCCCCATGGGCCAAATATTACAAAATAAACTTCTTAAGGCAGAAAGACATTGCGCATCCTCTTTGGTGCGATGTAGGTGTTGAGGGGCTCTTGCTCGTGGATTCGACGGGTAAGCTCTAGAACCTTCTTCTCACTGGCGTAGAAGCTAGATTCAAAAGTATTCCGTTCCTCCTTGAGCTGAATCCAACTTTTCTGTATTTCCTCCCACGATGTAGGCATGTCTGGATGTAGGATGGTGTAGGGGACCTCTCCTTCATTGACAGGCTCTTTAATCACTGGGAGTACATGAGGATAAGGCACCATTAGACTTTGGGCTCGGGCTCGTACCCACTTGAGATAGGGCTCAAGAGGGATGGAGTTCTTGTGTCCCAGAGTCTTGCTATCAACCTTGTTGAGTTTTCCCCAAGCTCTGATGAATCTTTGGCGAAGTCCTTGCGCATCGTTGTCGAAGTCAAAAACTAGGTTAGGAATCAACAGGTCATGAGGGCCATCCCTCCGTGCATATCCAAATTGCCTCAAAGCTAGGCAAGGGTTGTAGGTGATACCTCCCCTGATTCCAAGTAAAGGAACATTAGGAAATTCTCCGTAACGATCGACAATGATGACATTTTCTCTGGACCGAGAACACCAATGCACATCAGAATGAGTAAGAGTCATCAACCGTTGGGACCACCTTGTTCCTTGGTCATTTTTCAAGACAGATTGCGGAAGGTGCGAAATAAACCACCTTGCAAGGATAGGAGTACAGCACATGAGAACACCTCTCTTTCTCATTGTTCGTGTGTAAAATGAGTGAAGGATGTTCCCGAGCAATGTTGGTATTGGATTTCTGGACAAAAAGATTTTGACGGCGTTGACATCTACCAGTTGGTCAGGATTTGGGAACAAGACCATCCCATAGATAAGGAGTGCCACAATCTCTTCAAAGGCTTGTAGGTCCAATGAATTCCAACATTCTTGTGCTTTCTCAAACAAGAATTTTGCTAAGAATCCCTTGACGCTGCTTCTGGTTTCCCAATGCCCCTTGATGTCGGATGGTTGTAGATGTAATGCTCGAGCAACATCTTCCGGCTTTGGTTCCTTTTCCGTACCATTGAAGGGTAGTTGATTAAGGATAGGAATTCTCAGGAGTTGAGAAAACTCCTCCAAAGTGGGTACCAACTGATAATCAGGGAAAGTGAAACAGTGGTGAAGAGGGTCAAAGAACTGGAATAGCACTTTCATCATGTCTTCTTCAATGTTGGTGTTGACTAGGCTGAGCAGTCTACCATGTCTTTCACTGAAGGATGAGTTTTCCGGGATTCTTGAGGTGATCTCCTTGAGTTGAGGAGAGATTCTCACAAGGTTGACTTGAATGGTATTTCTGCGAGGAATTTCCATGTCCTACAAAACAAGAACAAAGATGAAGATCCAAAACCCTTGAAATGGTTAGTGAATGCATATGATGTTTTATGATGTTTATGATGTATGCACAAAACATATGTACAAGCAAATCATACCAAACCCTAGTTTCAGGCTTGCATGGGGTTTCATAGGTAAGTACCCTCTTGAGTGTAGTTGGCTTAAAAACCTGTCCTATAAATAATAACCGGGTTCTAAGGAGCTCAATATCACTGGATTGTTTTCATTGTTCATGGTTTTGGTTTAGCCACTTAACTAGCGACCAAAATATTCCAAGAAAACAACCCTCAATGAGTGTAGTATCGAGTATCTACCAACTTCGGACTGCACCAAAGCCGGTCATCTCACTACCCCTAATAAAAGGCCAAGATGGTCAAGTAAGGTTCTAGGTCATTAGTGCTTAGTGACATCACTTAGCGGCCCTGTACTCTCCTTGATTGAACTCAAGGGTTACCGGTACTCACAAATATGTCTCACTAATATAGCTATTGCTTCAAACAATTAGTCATGCAAGAGGGTGATCTAAGCCCTAAGGTTACTCCACTTATATATTATCCCCAACAGAGTCGCCAGTTCTGTGATACGGTGGGAGAACTGACTAGGGTTTTGCGTTCATTTTCGCAAATGTTTCGGTTGAGCAAGAGTCGCCACCGACTTTTTATTTTATCCTAAGGAAAGGTTTAAAAAGCACAGCAAAAACCTTTGAGATTTTTCTTGGGTTCGGGGAGTAGATTATAGAAAGGGAAGGTATTAGCACCCTTTCTATCCATGGTTATCCATGGGCTCTTAGGTACTTGCTTAGATCAACTTGCCTTGGTTTTCAATTGTTTGAAATGGTGCTTGGTGTGTGGTTTTGAAAATGTTTTGAAAAGATGCCTTATATAGGCTACCCTTGTAACAATTCTTTACTCGAATGTTTTACAAAAGGTGTTTTGTCTTTTAAAAAGATGTTTCAAGGTTTTTGAAAGTTGGTTGTAAAAGTGTTTGTGAAGTGGGTTTTGAAAATAGGCAAGTGTTTTCTTTGCAAATTGGCAAGTACTTAAGAGTTATCTACCCTAAAGTTTTCTCAAAGATTTTTGTTATGTTTTAAACCTTTTGACAATTTTGTTCCACCATTGCATTTGGTGGACAATCTTGCCTTAGGAGGTGAAAGGGACGGGCGCGGGTCATCGTTTAGACCATAATTGCAATAGTGTTAAATGTCTTTGGACAATTTTTTTCTTTAAAAGGGACTTGATCATTCATTTAGGCAACATTTTGAGGGACTATGATCATTGGATTTGTTTGTTTTACCCAAAGAAATTCAACATGCAATATGGCCCAATTATTTGAAGGCAACAAAGTGGAATACCCTAGGGGTGCAAGTGTGAAAGGTGTTGTCCATTTTTCATGCTTTTTTTGTCTTGTATTAGGTAAAACTACTTTGTTCGTTTTATTCGCATACAAACCCTAATTCTAGCATGGTATGTTTAGAAAGCATTAAAGTGCGAAATTTAAATTCCTACACTATTACAACACAATAATATGGGGAGGGGGGGTACAAATGTTTCAAATGGGGATCATTTAGACAAGAATTTAAACCTAACTATTACATCATTTTCTTTGAATATTTACAAGACAAAAATTGCATAATTAAATGGAAATGAAATAAATATGCAAAAATGTAAAAAGAATTTTTATGTGTATGAAAAAAAGTATTATTTATGTGAAATAAAAAGGGAAATAAAAAGGTATTATTTTGGGAATATTTTCATATTTAGGGCAAAACCCTAATTTTGATCAAAAAGGGATATTAATCATTTAATTTGTATAATATTTACTATTTACATACAAAATAAAATAAAATGTAGTATATTTGTAAAAAATGTATTTTTTAGTATTAAATATTAAAAGATAAAATATGTGCATTTTTTGGCATTTATATCCTAAGTGTATTAATATATACCTATTTATTTATATTATTTACAAAATATGTATTATATATATTAATTAATAATATTTAATATTAAAATAAAAAAAGTATTTTTTCTATAAAATATTTTCAGGGAGTAAAAATAAGATAAAAGTATATAAAACATATTTGTGCTATTTTAGTATTTTAAACAAAAAGTATATATTTATTTATTTATGTACAAACTTAAAGAAAAGATCAAATAAATACCTAATAAAATAAAAAATGATGAGAAAAAATATTTTTATATTTTTAATATGCTGAGAAAAAATAAATGAGTCAATTAAAAAAAGAAAAAGTCAAAAAACATTAAAAATAAAGCAAATGGGCTCAGGGGGTGTAAAGCCAAAAAGGTGGTGTGAACAAGAAAATCACTCAGGCCCAGCCCAAGAAGACATTGTCTTCAACCTTCAGACAAAACCAGTTCAAAAACGCGCGCCCTTCTTCTCAATCTTCTAACTCCTGATTCCTGGCTTATTAATGAAAACTCATAACATAAAAAATGTTCAGCATTAAGAGACGAATCCAACCATATGCAGAACTTGATCTAACTCTCTAAGATGAGGGAGAATTTCTTCTCCCCCAAATCCTAACCTAGATTTTCTGCCATTTTCAAACCTTAAATTCTCACAGCTCAAGCAAAAGAAATGAAAAGTAAAAACATGTACATGTTCAGTGGCATGAGTAGAACATTGTTTATTCACAAACTTAGAGCTAATGATGCTTAATAAGAGAGATAGAAGTTCACCAAAATACATGTTCAGTTGAAGTTCTATCTGGCAATGAGGAAGCCTTCAGTGCAAGGTGATGATTGGAAAAGCTTCCTTGAGGTCCAGGGATGCTATTCCAATGTTTACTTTGTCTTGAAAGCTTTTGAATCGTGCTAGAGCACTTCACCTGTCAAACAAGAAACTGAAAATGGTGGAACTGGTTAGAGGGATTACAGGTCGTGTTTCAAGTCATGGTTAGCTTGCATAGATGCTAGGGAATGTATGTGAACTGGTTTGGGCAAGAGAGCTTGAGGGAAATGGAAGATGGCACTCAAGCTGCAGGCCTGGCCCTGTTTTTGCAGTTTGAAGGTGATTCTGAGATTGGGAGTGTATGAGAGGTGTTAGGGTCGTGCAATAGCTTGGTTGAGATGTCTTGAGTGTGTTTCACAAGTTCACTTAAGTGTTTGCAAGCTGATATGAGAGTTGTGTTACAATATGTCAAGTTACTTACACTTTAAGCAACAAATGCCCAAGTTGTGTTCTAGGTCAGTAGAGGCCCCCTAATGAGCTGCATAATCCCTCCTTGATCAGAGTGTTTTTCTCATAATTTTGTGCCAATTAGATCTCATTTGTACTGCTTGGATTTTCAATTGGACATAAAGTTACCTTTTGCAAAAATGGAAGAAATGCTTTATCTATAAATGGATTAATCCTTTAGGCAATGCTTGAACTCATGAAACAAGGTCTTGGAACAAAGGTTTTGCATTGAATTATTGAGTGTCAAAGGGTTTTAGGACCTGTAATTTAGCACAAACTATGCTGACTTGAAAATGGCTTAAGTTATGAACATGTTCATGATCAATTCAAAAGTGAGTTTTTGCCAAATTATGAAATTCGATTCTCTCAAGTTATGAGGTTGTTTGAGAAGTTCTTGGACATTTTGGAAAGCTTGGAATGTGTACTACAATCCATCTTTGAAATGCAAATTGAAATTCCAAGTGGAAGTGTATGGAAAATGGCCTTGAAGTTGGGTAGAAAAACTTGTCAAAATAGGTTAAAATTTCACTAAGTTAAGAATGGTTTAGTGCCCTTATTCAAAAATTTGTAACTTGAGATACAAGCCTCAAATGGGAAAACTTTGTGAATCAAAGTTGTATATTATGCAACAAGCTACAACTTTCATGTTTTGACTTTTGTTTGAATCCAAATGGATCTTGGTGAGAAAGTGGGGCAAAGTTGGGGAAAAATTAGGGTTTTTCATAACTTAGAAAAATTCTAAGTTATGAAAAATTCTAATTTCTAACCCTAATTTGCATTTTGTGATTTCTTGATGAACAAGTTTTATGATTTGGCATGTTTTGATGAAAAATGAATCTTGACTCTTGATTTTGACCAAAAAGTCAAAGTTTGACTTTTCAGTATACAGTCAAAATTGGTCAATTGACTGGGAAATTCAACTGTCAATCTTGTGTACTTGGGATCTTTTGAACTTGTTGAGCATGTAAAATTAATTCCATGGGGTCTTTGAGTCCATATGTGAGCTTGGTTGGCCATTGGCTAGGTCAAACAGTCAAAAATTGCCTTTGTACAGTCAAAACCCTAAAAATGACCATTTTGCCCTTTTGATGATCTGATCAAATTCCTTGTGGAATTGTGATCCAAACTTGATCAAATGGTTCATATGAGTTCATAATGTTGATGTGGGTCAATTTCCATGAGGTTTGACTGTCAATTGGCCACAGTTGACTTTTTCCCCAATACAGCTGATTTCTAGGTCAACTGTCCAATTGACTGGGCAAAATTTGGAATCAAGACTTGAAACTTGATGTGGATAAACTTGGGAGTCCAATATGAAGCATGAAAGTCATCTTAGGCACTTTAGGTCAAAACATCTTGGTGCGAACACAAACCCTAATTTGGGTCAACAGTGCAAGGAGAAGTCTTGAGCAGATGAAACCCTAACTGGATCTTGGGTTTCAAAGGTTTTGTGATGAGAAATCATTGAGAAATGGGAGGGAAAATTTTGGGGTACAACACTTACGTTCGAGGGACATGACTGTTTTATCCGAAGGCAACAAATGGAGTCACCCTAGAGGTGCGTGTGTGAATTAAGTTTTGATTTAGTTATTTTATCTTGTATTTAAAGTTTTCTAGCGTTTGATTTTTAGTCTTTTCATACAAGCCTGTTAGCATACATCTAACAATGTTATAAGGAAATCAGTAAAGATAGAAAAGAACTTCATACGCTATTACAAAGCTTTGGGGAAGGGAAATACAAACCACAGTATTAGGGGAAATAGAAAGCAAAATAAAAAACCTATTTAATCTATTATAATCTTTAGCAGTTACAATATTGTAAATCAACTAATGCGAAAAATAAAGAGTGCGCGAAGATTGTGAAAAAGGGAAAGATATGGAAAGAAAATGGTCTTGATAAAAAAATATGATTAATCTAACCCAATTGTTTTTTTTATTTAGAAAAGAAATTGGTTATTAATAATAAAAACCCTAAAGAAATTAAATTAATTATTTCAATTAAAAAAATTAATTTAATCAATTAAATTAGAAAAAGATTAAGTTAATTTGATTTTAATTATTTAATTAGAAAAAGAAGTTAATTATAAAAAAAGAAATTAGAATGAAATGAAATAAAAATGAAAATGGAGAGATGGGCCTGAAGAAGCAAGTTGGGGGGGGGGGGGTGCTGAAAGGAAAGGAATCTAGGCCCAAATCAAAGAGCCCAGGCACCTATGATAATCCAACGTGATTGGCTCTAGGGGACTCATGATGCACATGCCAGATCTGGGACGTTAGATCTTGGTAGTATGAAGATCTGGTGATGATGAGGTGAGGGAGCAGGATAAGCGCACTAGCTGATTGTACTGGATCTGTAAACAAGAAACTATGAAAAAATAAAATGTGAAAACACCAGGGGCATAGATCGAACCCGTGCCCTGGTACAACAATGCCTTTGTAACACTCGCTTCTACCGCTGGGGTGGCCTTTACATCCGTGTACATAAACTAATCAATAAAAACAAAAATGAAACATGATGCTATTGGCTGGAGAGGCGCCGAAGCCCTAGCTCCGATCGTCTTCTCTGGCTATCCCTTTTTTCAACCTGCGAGATAAATACTGTTAGGCAGCAAATTATACCCTACCCCCCTGAATCGAGGGCTACATATCCAATGGAAATATTTTTGAAGGCTAAAAATACACGGTTTAGCCACTATTGCGTAAATAACACAAATCGGAGCAAGCATGGTGTAATACCATTTTGACTACATGGGATCATACTAGTGATTAAAACCTGTTCAGAGGAAACTCAGGAACACATTAGTAATAACAACGATATTTAAAATAACGCGAAACTTAAGATATGGATTTCAAAACATTATATGATCAGAGATGCATGGTATGTTATTCTCATGTGTTTTGGATCATGGTAACTGATCCAAACTCACCTTTCACTGTTCCAGGAAATGAATGGGATCACAATTTTGGAATGAGAGAGCTTGTAGAGAGAGTTTTGAAGCTCGAGGTTTTTTTTTGAAAAGTTTGGAGAATTTGTGCAATTTTAAGGTAAGGAATTGTGTCCTCTTGGATCTGACTTGTTGTGTATATATAGAGAAAGAAATAGATCAGCAAACATGGCAAGAATCTCATGCAATCAAGGCCATGTTTAGACAAGAACCCAACATATTTAAAAGCTTCCATTTTGAGAAATATTTGCCATTTTTGAACCCACACGATCTTGCATGGTTGTAATGGGTTGTCATGAGTTGTCTTGGGCCTCTATATAACTGAAATCAAAAGCCCATGCTCTTGTACCATTATTTCATATTTGATTTGATTTAATTTACATTCAAATAAATAAAAATTGAAATAAAAGAAATAAAAATCATAAAAAATACGTGAACATATTTATAGGTCTTCTAATACATTATTAACATGTTTGAACGTCAAAAGTTAGGTCCACTAGTTTAAAATTTCAAGTTTGCTCACTTTGCACTTCATGCATTTCCTCAAAATTTCCCAACTGGTACTGGTCATAACTCTCTCAATTTTCATATTTTTAAGGTGATATTGGACTTTTTGGAAATCTCAATATGTCCTCTACAATCTCTCTTTTTATCATTTTTGCATTTGAAGACTTTATCTTGATGTAAGTTGCCTTGACAAAAAGTGTCTTTTTGTTGACTTTTGAAATGACCTATAATGTATGGGCTCATATCTCTCAAATGAAGCACTTTTTGGACTTGAGAATACAAATACAAAGTTGTAGATAATTGAATTCCCTTCAAAATGGGCTTTTGTTGGGTAAAAGTTGATGAAGCATGTTAAAGTTATGCTTGATCAAAGTTCAATTGACTTCTCCTAAGGAAACACTAATTTGACAACTTTTGACTTTTGATGATTTAGGGGTTTTCCTTGAGGAATCATGGTCAACCATTGATAAAATTATGAATATCACTTAAAAATGTTGACATTAACCAAAAATATTGAAGTTTTACTATATGTTGACCATAGTTGACTTTTTACCTAATATAGTTGATTTTCAATCATCTGAGCCATTGACTGAGTAAACTTGTGATGCAAGACTTGAAACTTGATATGGGAATTGTTGATAAACTATGGAGAAACATGGAACCCACTTGAGGCATTTAGAACCAAATCTTCCTTGAGAAACTCAAAACCCTATTTGTAGACCCATTGCTTAGGAGGAGGTTTGACTGGTCAACCCTTGAGTAACCTTGAATACTTGAGACCCTTAGAAGAATGTTTGAAGAAAAATGGGAGGGATAATTTTGGGGTACAACAGCTACCCCTGTTCAATATTCTTAAACCTGAAGAGTTAGATTGTCATGTCCTCCATTCATGACTTGAAGGTAGAAGATGATTGAACACTTAAGTGCCCAAAAATTTGCTCTCGCCTATGCACTTGGTTGATTATACAGGGAATGGGATTAAGGATGCCATTTGGAGAGGTGGCGGAGATGGGTTTATATATGCCATCCAGGATAGCCGTTGATAAGAAAATCAGACTAAGTCTACACCTAACTTTGTCTTTAGAATATGTATTTGGAACGAGTCTACGCCCGACTTTTGTCCAAAAGAATAAACAAAATAAATATATGCTTGATTTCATCTAAACTAGAAGATGTCTACACTCGACTTCAACTAGAAGAGGTGCCGGAAAGAGTCTATGCCCAAATTTTCCAAAAAAAGTATCAAAAATAAATCTACGCCCGATTTCATCCGAACTAGAAGATATCTACGCCCGACATCAACTAGAAAAGGTACCGGAAAGAGTCTACACCCGACTTTTCCAAAAAGAGTATCAGATAGAAATCTACACCCAATTTCATCCGAACTAGAAGATGTCTACGCCCGACTTCAACTAAAAAAGGTATCGGAAATAGTCTACGCCCGACTTTTCCAAAAAGAGTATCAGAAAGAAATCTACGCCCAATTTCATCCGAACTAGAAGATGTCTACGCCCGACTTCAACTAGGAGTGGTACCGGAAAGAGTCTATGCCCGAATTTTCCCAAAAGAGTATAAAAAATAAATCTACGCCTGATTTCATCTAAACTAGAAGATGTCTATGCCCGACTTCAACTAGAAAAGGTACCGAAAAGAGTCTACGCCCGACTTTTCCAAAAAGAGTATCAGAAAGAAATCTATGCTCGATTTCATCTGAACTAGAACATGTCTACGCCTCATCAGAAAGAAATCTATGCTCGATTTCATCTGAACTAGAAGATGTTTATGCATATGTTCATTTAATTTATTCATTGGATGCTTTCACAAACAAAATAGAAAAATATAGATCAAAAGTTTGAATTTTGAAATGTGTATTTCTATTGATAGTTTTCCCATAAACAAGCGGTTTTGTACAAAGAGACAAAACTCCTAGTAAGAGGAAATCGCCATGAAATGGAAAGAGTACAAAGTGAAAATAAAACATATAGCCATGTGGAAATAATCTCTTTGGGTTTCAACACTGCTATTGCCCCTTATGTCTTCAAGAATCTCATCCCTTGCTGTCAGAAGAAGTTGACTGAACTGATATGTACCGTTTGAACTTGACGTTGGTAATAAAGCTCATTCTAGGTGATCCAACGGGACATTGTCGTACGCTTTAATCCCTAAATTTTGCTTGGACCACCCTTTTGGGTTTTCAGTCCATTGGGATACCCTTTTTTGCCCAAGCGGCCTTTTCAGGTTTTTGACTTGCCGGATGTACACTATATATATATATATATATATATATATATATATATATATATATATATATATATATATATATATATATATATATATATATATATAAATATATCCCTAATTTTTGCCCGAACCCTTTTGGTTCGCTGGGATGCCCTTATTTTTGCCTAGGCCAGTCAACCTAGCGGGTCACTTTTTTCATGCGTAGTATTTTTTGACTATGTCCGCGTTCATAGGGTGCGGGAAATATTCACCGTCCATGAGTGTCAGTATCATAGCACCGCCCGAAAATATCTTCTTGACTATAAACGGCCCTTCGTAGGTGGGAGTTCATTTGCCCATGGGATCACCCTGCAGTAGGATGATGCACTTTATTACCAAGTCACTCGCCTGATATACCCGATGCTTGATTTTCTTGTTGAACGCCTTGATCATGCGCTTCTGTTACATATGACCGTGACAGACAACTGTAATACTTTTCTCATCAATTAGATTTAACTGATCCAACCTAGTCTGAATCCACTCGTCTTCGTCTAAATCTGCACCTTTCATAATTCTCAGAGAAGGAATCTGAACTTCGACAGGTAGAACGACTTCTATATCGTAAACCAGAGAGAATGGGGTTGCCCCAGTTGATGTTTGATCTAAAGTGTGATAGCCGTGGAGAGAAAATGGTAACATCTCGTGCCAGTCTTTGTAGGTCACAACCATCTTTTGCACAATCTTCTTTATGTTCTTATTTGCAGCTTCCACTGCGCCATTCATCTTTGGTCGATATGGAGAAAAGTTGTGGTGCTTGATCTTGAAATGTGTGCAGAGTTCAATGATCACAATGTTATTGATACTAGTACCATTGTCTGTGATAATCCTCTCAGGGATGCCATACTGACAGATAAGGTTATTCCTAATGAACCGAGCCACGACATTCTTGGTAACAGAGGCGAACGAGGCTTCTTTAACCCACTTTGTGAAGTAGTCAATGGCGACGAGGATAAAGCGATGTCCATTAGAAGCAGTAGGCTTGATCTCTATGATCATATCAATGCCCCACATCGAAAACAGCCATGGAGTAGTCAAGACATTCAGAGGTACTGGAGGCATATGTACTTTATCAACATAGATCGGACACTTATGACAAGTTCTTGAGTGGTGGTGACAATCGGTTTCCATAGTTGACCAATAGTAACCTGCTCTCAAAATCTTCTTAACCATAGTATGTCCACTAGAATGGGTGCCAAAGATACCTTCGTGCATATCTTCCATAATCTTCTCTGTTTCTTTCTTGTCCATACAACGAAGTAGAGTCGAATCATGATTGCGCTTGCATAGAGTTCCGTTGCTCAAGAAGAACTTAGCTGAGAACCTCCATAGGAATTTCTTGTCATTGATTGATGCTCCTTCAGGTACTCTTAATCCTCAAGATACCTTTTCACTTCATGAAACCAAGGTTTCTCTTCTACTCTGTCGGTATCAACTTCGTAACGGTGTACTGGTTCATATAGTCTTTCAATGGTAATTTTGGGTGCCTCGTTATCCCATCTGACCTTGAACATAGATGACATTGTAGTAAACACATCTGCCAACTGATTCTCTTCTCGCGGGATGTGCTTATAAGTGATTTCTTTGAAGTACAAGATCAAGGTTAACACATTCTCTTTATAAGGAATGATATTCGGGTGATTCATATCCCATTCTCCCTTGATCTGAGTGATCACGAGGGTTGAGTCCCTATATACATCCAAGAACTTGATTCTTAGGTCAATAGCAGCTTTAATACCCATAATGCACGCTTCGAATTCGGCCATGTTGTTGGTATAACTAAAGCATAATCTGGCGGTGAATGGCGTATGACAATCCCGAGGAGAGATAATTATAGCACCAATTCCATTGCCAAGTGCGTTGGAAGCTCCATCGAAAATCATAGTCCATCAGGATCCTAGCTCAGGTCCTTCATACGGTCCAGGTTCTTCATAATCTGTGACTAGCATAATGTTCTCGTCCGAGAACTTGAAATTCATAGACTGATAATCAGCTACGACTTGATGTGCCAAATGATCTTCCAGTACACTTCCCTTGATTACCTTTTGAGTGGTGTACTGAATATTGTATCCTGTCGAGACCATTTGCCATCGGGCTATTCTTCCAGAGAGAGCTGACTTCTCGAATATATACTTGACGAGATCCATTTTAGAGATCAAGAAGGTAGTATAGGTCAACATATAGTGTCTTAGTCGGCGAGAAACCCATGCCAAAGCGCAACAAGTTTTCTCGAGTAGTGAATATCTTGTTTCACAGTTGGTAAACATTTTGTTAAGGTAGTATATTGCATGCTCTTTTCGACCAAACTCATCATGCTGCCCTAATACACACCCCATTGAATTCTCTAGCACTGTTAAGTACATGATTAAAGGTCTTCCTTCAACTGGTGGCATCAGAATTGGAGGTTCTTGCATGTACTCCTTAATTTTATCAAAGGCTTTTTGGAAGTCTCATTCCACTTTACTACTTGATATTTCTTCAATAACTTGAAGATTGGTTCACAGGTAGCAGTCAAATGAGAAATGAATCGGGCAATGTAATTTTGTCATCCTAAGAAACCTATGACTTCCTTCTCGGTACGAGTAGCTGGAATTTCTTGAATGAAATTGAATTTGGCGGGATCAACTTCAATACCTTTACCACTGATGATGAAGCCCAGGAGTTTACCGCATCTCACCCCAAAGGTGCACTTGTTCGGGTTTAACCTTAGCTTATACTTCCTCAGTCTTTCAAACAATTTATGTAAATGATCAAGGTGCTCTTCTTTAGTCTGTAATCTTGCTATCATGTCATCAACGTAGACCTCTATCTCGTGATGAATCATGTTATAGAATAAAGATACCATGGTAAGCTGATAAGTTGCGCCGCCGTTCTTCAACCCAAAAGGCATAACCTTGTAGCAGAAAGTGACCCACTATGTGACGAAGGTAGTTTTATCCATATCTTCAGGCGCCATCTTGATCTGATTATAACCCGAGAAACCATCCATGAAAGAGAATACCTTATGCTGAGCGGTGTTGATGACCAAAACATCAATATACAGAAGTGGGAAATCATCTTTGGGGCTCGCCCTGTTCAGATCTCTATAGTCTACACACATACGCACCTTGTCGTCTTGATTTGGTACCAGAACAATATTAGAAACCCATTGAGGATATGATGTCACTACTAAGAAACCTGCGTTGAATTGCTTCATAACCTCGACTTTGATCTTCTCCTATATCTCGGGATGCATGCGACAAACCTTCTGCTTAATAGGAGAATAACCCTCTTTCATTGGCAGACAATGAACCACAATATCAGTATCGAGCCCTGGCATGTCTTCGTACGACCAAGAAAAGATTTCAACATAGTCGTGCAACATCAAAATTAACCTGTTCTTGACACTGCTCTCTAAATTGGTGCCTATCTTAACTTCTTTCTGATTTTTCTCGGTACCCAAGTTTACAACTTCGACTGGATCTTCATACGGTTGGATAACCTTTTCTTCTTGTATTAAGAGTATGGAAAGTTCTCCAGGTATTTCACAATATTCCCCACCTTTGTCCTTGGATTAGTAGATCGTATTTTCAAAGTCATGAAAGGCAGTCGCATAATAAATATCAACGAGATCCAGAGTGGATGTGGATCTGAAATGTAGTGTGTGGGTGTGTGTAAGAAAGACATAACTATATTTGAAAGTAAAAAGTAATGAAAAGACAGAGAGTGCAAAATTTGAATGCAAAAACGTCCAATGTTTTATTAGATGAGCATATGCAGATGAAAGATAACAACCATAACAAGTGAACCATTGTGCCCCGGGTAAGACACAATGTTTAAAGTCATTATTTTAAAAAATTACATATCCTAAAAACTTGAAAGCAAATAACATAAAATAGCAATTACTCTTGACTAAAGGAGATTAGTATAAAGTCTTTAGCCTTCCAGTTTTTGAGTTCAATACCAGTAGTAGGGAATATCCAATTGTCCAAATCACAGTCACTATCAGTGTCATATATAGAAAAAACAACATCAATAGCATCAACACCCTTGTCGTGCTTAGGAATGGGTGTGGTAATCACATTGAGAGTCTCTGGAGGATCAAACTCAATTTCCTTTGGATTAATCATATCCTGGATTTTGTTCTTCAGGGACCAACAGTTGTTGGTGTCATGTCCAGGACTGTTAGAATGATAGGCACACTTCGCATTCGGGTTGTACTTGGGAGAGGAGGTTTTGGGATTCTGAGGAGGATCCCATAGTGTTATCAATTTTGCTTTTAATAGAGGCTGTAACTCCTGAGACAAAGGCATACTAATCCTGGTGAAATGCCTCCTCGGTGCGTTCGACCTATGTTGATTCCTCTGTTGTGGTTATTGAATAAATTCATGATTAGAAATCATCACCTCTCCCACAGACTAATGGTGATCATTTTTACCACGAACCTTCTTTCCATAGACAATAATGGTTTCTTTCTTACTGTTGAATGTCTTCTTTACAACACTAGAAGATGCAGCCGCCAAAATCTTTCTTCTCTTGATACCGCTTTCAACTTGTTCCCCAGTCATGATTAGCTCAGTAAAACCAGAGGACGAACTCCCAATTAGCAGGTTGAAGAATGGACCAGTCAAAGTGCCCATAAACATATAAGTAAGCTCCCGATCAAACAAGGGAGGTTGCACCCTTCCAACTAAGTCTCTCCATTTCTGGACATATACTCTGAAACCTTCATTCGATCCTATAGACATGTTTTGCAAATGCACTCGAGTTGGTGCAAGATCAGCATTATATTGACACCGCTTATAAAAAGCAGCAACCAAGTCTTCCCACGTACGGATTTTGGTTCCTTCTAGATGATAGAACCATTCGAGTTGAGTTCCAGACAAACTTTCTTGAAATAAGTGGACCCATAACTTCCTGTCAGCAGTACAAGGTTGGATTTTTTGGACATACAGTCTCAGATGAAGCTTAGGATAAGACACAATGTTGTATTTAGCAAAGACGGAGACCTTGAACTTGTGGGGAATAACAACTCATGGGATAAGACCCAACTCTTCAAAGTCCAACCCAGGAACTCTTTGGATCTCTACAACGTTGAGACAATCTTCCAGCTGCTTGTACTTGTCGTCGGCCGGAGGATATTATTCATTTGAATAGTTTGCTTCCTCTTCATCAGAATCCTGGTTGTCAGCCTTCATAATTTTATCATCTTCCTCTAGGTCATCATTTTATTATTCAAACTCCAAAGCTCGCTTGACCGGACCTTTGAGCCTCCTACCCATGTTGAGGACGCCAATTGGTTTCTTGACTTTCTCCTTCTTCTCTTTAGTGATGAGGGCCTTCAGCTCTTCCTACCCCTTGGCTAGACATAGGAACATCTGCTGGAACTGGGTGTTCTGAGCATGGAGATCCTTAACTATTTGTTCAAGAGCCATTCTTTCTGCTGAAATAAACAACAAAAAGATAAGAAACCTGTCTTGAAACACCTGTCATGTAGTGATATGCATGATATGTATATGCAATATTTTCAAGGACCTTATGAGATTTAAATTTGCAAACCAAAAGTAAATATAAAAAAAGACTTTTATTAATAAGTTTATGTGAATACAAAAGATTACAAAGAAATAAATTAAAAAAAACTCCTAAAGTCTAAGTTTCCCATGGACGCCTCCTCTTCATGTTGATATATATGTGTTAAGACTCTGCTCCTTGTGAAGTGGCTTCGTCAGCTCCAACACCTTCTTCTCACTTGCATAGAATTGAGTCTCAAAGGTGTCCCGTTCTTCCTTGAGTTGAATCCAGGATTTCTGCAATTCTTCAAGGTCAGTGGGCATGTCTGGATGGAGGATGGTGCGAGAAACGTCTCCTTCGATAACAGGCTCTATGATCACCGGTAGGACAGCAGGATATGGCATCATAAGGTTTTGAGCACGAGTTCGTACCCATTTGAGATAGGGCTCCAGAGGATGGAATTCTTCTGTCTTAAAGCCTTGCTATCAAAATTGCTCACCATGCCCCAAACATGTATAAACCTTTCACGATAACCTTGAGGATCGTTCTTGTCATCAAAGATAATACCCTGGATAAGCGTGTCATGAGGACCATCTCTTCGAGCATAACCAAATTGACGTAGAGCTAGAGAAGGGTTATAAGTAATACCTCCCTTAATGCCAAGGAGTGGAACATTAGGGAATTCCCCACATCGATCAATGATAGTGATATCCTCATGAGACCGGGAATACCAATAGATGTCTGTATGAGAGAGTTGCATTATTCTTTGAGATCACCTCAAACCTTGTTCATTCTTTATTATCAAGCGCGAAAGGTGCAAAATAAACCACCTGGATAACAGAGGTATACAACACATGAGATTTCCTCGCCTCTTTATGGTACGAGTGTGAAGAGAATGCAAAATATCTCCGAGCAAAGTAGGAACATGATTATGAGTGAGGAATATTTTGATGGAGTTTACATCTATAAGTTGGTCGGGATTAGGGAATAGTACCAATCCATAGATTAACAGAGCCAAGATCTCCTCGAAAGCCTGAAAACTCATAGCATCCAGAAACAATTGAGCCTTCTCTATTAGAAACTTAGCAAGAAAGCCCTTGACTCCACTTCTTGTTTCCCAGTTAGATACAATGTCGGACTGCTTCAGATGTAAGGCTGCTACAATATCTTCTGGTTTTGGAGCTTCCTCTAAACCGGTGAAGGGTATCTGATCAAGAACAGGTACCCCCGGTAATTAGAGAACTCCTTCAATATGGGTACTAACTGATAATCTAGAAAGGTGAAGCAGTGATGTGCAGGGTCAAATAATTGTAATAGAATACTCATCATGTCTTCGTCAAAACCTGGGGTAACCAGACTGAGTAGTCGACCATGCCTTTTGATGAATGGAGAACTTTCGGGAACCCTTGAGACTAACTCCTTAAGCGGAGGAGGCATCCTTACAAAGTTGATCTGGATAGTGTTTCTGCGAGCGGAGGCCATAACCTACAACAGAGTATAAAGATAAATCCCTTGGTCCATAAAATGGTTAGTGAAAATGATATGGTATGATGTCATGATGTTATGATGTCATGTTCGAATAATTAATCATACAAAAATAAAACACACAAGGCCTTAGGTTTAAGCTTGCATGGGGTTTGTAGGTAAGTACCCTCTTGAAGTTTTAGTTAGCTTAACCTGTCCTAAAAGAAGTAACTGGGTTCTAGGAGCCTCAATATCCCTGATCTTTCTCCCGTGTATTGTTTCAGCACAAGCATCTGATTTGCGACCGAAATATCCTGAGAGTGTGATCTCAATGAGTGTAGTATCGAGTATCGACCAACTTCAGTCTGTACCAAAGCCGACCATCTCACTACTTTCTAATGGCTAAGTTATGTCAACTAAGGTTCTACGGTCAGTTCGTGCTTTATGACACCACGCGGCAACCCAAAATTCTCCTTGACTTAACTCAAGGGTCACCGACATCAACCAATGTGTCACACTAACGTAGCCATCGCTCCAACCGTATCGGTATACGCCGTACAGTTTTTACGATATTTCTACTTACCTAAAATGCCCCCAGATTTGGGTATAAGATCTTTACAAAATAACCCTAGCAAAATCCCAAAATATAAAACATACAAATCAAGCAAGTAAAGCATTTAAAATGTGAGCTAACTCTTAAGGTAACCCCCTTTCAATTATCCCCAGTAGAGTCTCCAGTTCTGTAATATGGTGGGAGAAATGACTTATAGTTTTGCATTTAATCACAAATGTTTCAGATAGAAAGAGTCTCCACCGCCTTTTCTTTTATCCAATAAAGGAAAGGGTGAAAAGAACATGAAAGACCTTTGAGAATTTTCTGAGTAAGAAGGGTAGGTTATGAAAAGGGAAGGTGTTAGCACCCTTTTCATCCGTAATTATCTATGGGCTCTTAATCGCTAGCTCACTTTTGAAAATTCTTTGTGAATGTGTAAGTTTGAAAATATTTTGAAAATTCCTAAGTTCGGAAACTTTGTAATGATTCTCGTATCATTTGAGAATGCATACAAAGTGTTTGTTTTGAAAATATTCCAGAAAAGTGTTTGTGTGAAAATGATGTTTTTTGTGAGCAAGCGATTAAAAGCTATCTACCTACTCAAAATTCTTTCGCGTTATTTTCCTCTTCCTTTAGATAGTGCTATCCTACCATTAGTTACTAGGAAGCCCTATCGTTGGATGTTTGAGGGACAAGCGTGGGTCATCGTACAATCATAAAGGCAACATATAGGGATACCTTTAGCAATTCTAAGGGACTATCATCATGTATTCATAGGCAACATCTAGGGACAAGATCATTTACCGAAGACAACATTGAAGGGTCATCGAGGGACTATGATATTTATGATGATTTTTAACCGAGGGTCTTTGCTAATGGTATATCTACATTCGAGGGACATGACTGTTTTATCCGAAGGCAACAAGTGGATTCACCCTAGAGGTGCATGTGTGAATTGTGTTTTGATTCAATTATTTTATCTTGTATTTAAAGTTTTCTAGCGTTTGACTTTTAATCTTTCCATACAAGCCTATTAGCATACATCTAGCAGAGTTATAAGAAAGCGATAAAGACAGAAAATAACTTCCTACGCTATTATAAAGCTTAGGGGAGGGGAAATATAAACCACAATATTAGGGTAAATACAAAGCAAAATAAAAAACTATTTAATCTATTACAATCTTTAGAAGTTACAATATTATAAATCAACTAATGCAAAAAATAAAGAGTGCACAGAGATTGTGAAAAGGGGAATGATATGGAAATAAAATGGTCTTGATAAAAAAAAGATGATTAATCTAACCCAATTGTTTTTTATTTAGAAAATAAATTGGTTATTAATAATAAAAACCCTAAAGAAATCAAATTAATTATTTCAATTAAAAAAATTAATTTAATCAATTCAACTAGAAAAAGATTAAGTTAATTTGATTTTAATTATTTAATTAGAAAAAGAAGTTAATTATAAAAAAAGAAATTAGAATGAAATGAAATAAAAATGAAAATGGAGAGATGGGCTTGAAGAAGCAAGTTGGGGGGTGCTGAAAGGAAAGGAATCTAGGCCCAAATCAAAGAGCCCAGGCGCCTGTGATAATTCAGCGTGATTGGCTCCAGGGGACTCACGGTGCACATGCCAGATCTGGGACGTTCGATCTTGGTAGTATAAAGATATGTTAATGATGAGGTAAGGGAGCAGGATAAGCGCGTTAACTGATTATACTGGATCTGTAAAGAAGAAACTATGAAAAAATAAAATGTGAAAACACCAGGGGCAGGGATCCAACCCGTGCCCTGGTACAATAATGCCTTTGCAACACTCGGTTCTACCGCTGAGGCGGCCTTGACATCCGTTTACATAAACCAATCAATAATAACAAAAATGAAACATGATGCTATTGGACGGAGAGGCGTCGGAGCCCTAGCTCTGGTCGTCTTCTCCGACTATCCCCCTTTTCAACCTACGAGATAAATACTGTTAGGCAGCAAATTGTACCCTACCCCCTTAAATCGAGGGCTATGAATCCAATGGCAATATTTTTGAAGGCTAAAAATCCATGCTTTGGCTGCTATTGCGTAAATAACTTAGATCGGAGCAAGCATGGTGTAATACCATTTTGACTGCATGGGATCATACTAGTGATTAAAACTTGTTCAAAGGAAACTCATGAACACATTAGTAATAACAGCAATATTTAAAATAACGCGAAACTTAAGATATGGATTTCACAACATTATATGATCGAAGATGCATTGTATGTAATTTTCATGCGTTTTGGATCATGGTAACTGATTCAAACTCACCTTTCAATGTTCTAGGAAATGAATGGGATCAGAATTTTGGAATGAGAGAGCTTGTAGAGAGAGTTTTGAAGCTCGAGGGTCTTTTTGAAAATTTTGGATAATTTGTGTAATTTTGAGGTAAGGAATCGTGTCCTCTTGGATCTGACTTGTTGTGTATATATAGAGAAAGAAATAGATCAACAAACATGGCAAGAATCTCATGCAATCAAGGCCATGTTTAGACAAGAATCCAACATATTTAAAAGCTTCCATTTTGAGAAATATTTTCCATTTTTGAACCCACATGATCTTGCATGGTTTTAATGGGTTCTCATGAGTTGTCTTGGGCCTCTATATAACTGAAATCAAAAGCCCGTGCCCTTGTACCATTATTTCATATTTTATTTGATTTAATTTACATTTAAATGAATAAAAATTCAAATAAAAGAAATAAAAATCATAAAAAATATGTGAATTAATTTAGAGGTCTTCTAATACATTATGAACATGTTTGAGCATCAAAAGTTAGGTCCACTAGTTCAAAATTTCAAGTTTGCTCACTTTGCACTTCATGCATTTCCTCAAAATTTCACAACTTGCACTGGTCATAACTATCTCAATTTTCATATTTTGAAGGTGATCTTGGACTTTTTAGAAAGATCAATATGTCTTATACAATCTCTCTTTTTATCACTTTTTCATTTGGAGACTTCATCTCGATGTAAGTTGCCTTGACAAAAGTGTCATTTTAATGACTTTTGAAATGACCTATAATGTATGGGCTCATATCTCTCAAATGAAGCACATTTTGAACTTGAGCATACAAATACAAAGTTGTAGATAATTGAATTCCTGTAAAAATTGGCTTTGGTTGGGGAAATTTGATGAAGCATGTGAAAGTTATGCTTGGTCAAAGTCCAGTTGACTTCTCCTAAGGAAACCCTAATTTGGCAACTTTTGACTTTTGATGATTTGACGGTTTTCCTTGAGGAATCATGATCAACCATTGATAAAATGATGAATATAAATTAAAAATGTTGGTGTTGACCAAAAATCTTGAAGTCTGACTGTATGTTGACCATAGTTGGCTTTTTACCCAATACAATTGATTTTCAGTCATCTGAGCCATTGACTGAGTAAACTTGTGATGCAAGACTTGAAAATTGATATGAGCATTGTTGAAAATCTATGGAGAACCATGAAACCAACTTGAGGCTTTTGAAACCCAATCTTCCTTGAGAAACTCAAAACCCTAGTTGTAGACCCATTGCTTAGGAGGAGGTTTGACTGGTCAACCCTTGAGTAACCTTGAATACTTGAGACCCTTAGAAGAATGTTTGAAGAAAAATGGGAGGGAAAATTTTGGGTACAACACATCCTGTGAGAAGTTACATAATTAGGAAAATGCGAGAAAAAATAAATCTACGCTATCACATCAGTTGTGCAAACCTATACAGTTGTTCTAGCAAAAGAAATAAGAAAAGATGTTAGAAAAAATGTTTAAATGTTTATGTGTATTTAGAAAATGATTTAGGGTTAGGGATGATAATTAAAACATAATTACTAATTAATTAAATTAATAAAAAAAACCTAAAACCCTAATTAGAAACCCTAACGTCTAATTAGTTAAGAAGAATTATTTGGCTAAAACCCTAAAACTAATTAATTTTAATTAAAACCTAAGGTCTAATTAATTAATTAAAATCCAAACCCTAATTCTAGTTAATTAAAAAACCTAAGCCTAATTTGGTTAAGCCCAAACCATAACTCTCTCAATTTTTGTCATAAGAAGATGATCTTAGACTTTTTGGAAACCTAAAGATGTCTCTTACAACTTTCATGTTGGTCATTTTTTCATTTGAAGCCTTTATATTTATGTAAATTGCTTTGACAAAAAATATCTTTTTGTTGACTTTTAAAATGACCTGTAATGTTTTGGCTCATATCTCTCAAATGAAGTATTTTTGGCCTTGAGATTTGAGGGACAAAGTTGTAGAGAATTGAATTTCCTTCAAAATGGGCTTTGGATGAGGAATTTCTTATGAAGTATGTGAAAGTTATGCTTGGTCAAAGTTCAATTGACTTCTCCTTAAGAAAACCCTAATTTAGTAACTTTTGAGTTTTGATGAATCTTGAGTTTTCTTGATGAATCATGATAATCCCTTGATAAAATGATGAATGTGACTTCAAAATGTTAATGTTGACCAAAAATCTTGAAGTTTTACTGTAGATTGGTCAAAGTTGACCTTTTGTCTAATACAGTTGATTTTCAATCATCTGACTAATTGACTGAGCAAACTTGTGATGTAAAACTTGAAATTTGTTATGAGGATTATTTGAAGCATGTGAGAATCAATGAAATCTATTTGAGGCATTAGAAACTAAATTTCCTTTGAGATAATAAAAGCCCTAGTTGTAGGTCAATTGCTTAGGAGGAGAGTCCATCTGATCAATCTTTGGTAAGTCTTGAGCAATTGAGACCTTCATGAGCATGAGAAGGTGTCTTGAATTAATTTGTCTTGAAACTGAGAGGGAAAATTTTGGGGTACAACACCCTTCCTCTATCATAACAAATAAAAACGGTGATATAGGATCGCCTTATCTAAGCCCCCTACCAACCTTGAACTCCTTGGAAGGGCTCCTGTTAACAAGAACTGACATCCAACGGGAGAAAATGGCGGCTTCCATCCACTTCACTCAAAGATCACCGAAACTCATTCTTCTCAACATATATCTAAGGAAATTCCAACTCACTTTATCATACGCCTTTTCGTAGTCTAATTTGAAAAGTAAACAACCCGTGTTGCACTTATTCGCGTAATCCACCACTTCATTGGCTACAACAACTCCATCTAAGAGGAGCCTACCCGAGACAAAAGCACGTTGATTACTAGAAATAAGAAGATTCAAAACCTTTATCAATCTAGAGGCCAAGATTTTTGAAAGGGCTTTTTAGAGACATCCTACCAAGCATATCAGTCTGTAGTCATCATGATTTCGTGAATTAGATTTCTTAGGTATAAGAGTAATAAAGGTAGAAGAAATAGCCATGGACAATAATCCTCTATCATGAAATTCATTTAAAACCTAAGAAAATCCTCTTTAAAGATCGATCAACAATTTTGAATAAAGAAGAAATTGTATTCGTCCAGTTCAGGACTCTTAGAACCCTCGCAAGCCCAAATAACATCTCTAATTTCCACCTCCAAAAAGGCACCTCCAACAACACCCTCTCGACGGATGAAAGAGACTTAAACGAAATACCATCGAGGAAAGGGTGCTTAAAATCAGGCTCCTCAAATTTCTCTTGAAAATGCTTCCAAACAACCTCCTTGACATCTCCTACTGACTATGCTATCCCCTCGTTCGTGTCAATATGGCTAATGAAATTCCCTCTTCGTCTAGACTTCAACATACAATGAAAAAACTTACTATTGGAATCTCCTTCACTATCCCATTTCAACCTAGATTTTTCAAAAACCACATTTTCTTTGATCCTCATTCGAGTCCACATGTTACAAGTAGCATCGTTCCTCATGGATACTACACCCCCCACCTCATCCTCCCGACACGAAACTAACAAAGCATCTGCCTCATTCAAAACCTTTTTCCCTTCTTCAATCTCCAAATTAATTTTGCCAAACATATACATTCCACCTCCTTAGGATTATCTTGAGCAATCTTAATTTCTCTTTCAACACAAAATCACCTCTGCCCTTAAATTTAAAATTCCCCCACTCCATCGCGACAAAGGGGATGAAGTCCTTATCATCAAACCAACAATTATTAACCATAAACAGTTTAGGGCCTTAATGCCCCTTATTAATCACAATCTAAATAGGACAATAATCTGAAATATCCATACTTTCATTCAATTGACAAACAATGCCTCACCTACTGATAATAGATTCCTCCACCAAAAAGAAATCTAATATACTCATAGATTTGCCATCATCGGTATACCAACTAAAACAGTTTCCTTTGCACGAAATATCGATCAAGTTGCTATCGGAGATGAAAGAAGAGAAATACCTCATTTCAGAACACCAGGCTACACTCCTACCTTTCGTCTCCCTTTCATTCTTGATAGAAATAAAATCTCTGTCCATAATCTATTCACCATCTATAAACTTGTCTGTTAACAACAAAATATCCCTCCATATTTTTATCTTCAAATGCAACACGCACGAGGAATATATATTAATTATATAATATAATTTATCCCTCCAACTCAGTTTCATGCCAATGAACCCTTCTTCGCTAAAACTATTAATAACGTTGAAAGAATCCTCCTTCCATAAGATATTTAAACCTCCAAACGATCCTCTGGATTTTCAAAAGGATCATCCGACCTTATCCTTTTTCCAAAAACTATCAGCCAAGTAACTATCTATAACCTTAAGCTTGGTTTCTTGTAACAAAAAGATATCCGCATTACCACTTTTAAAAATATGGCTTATCCTCTTTCTCTTTAGTGCTTTACCCCCTCCCTTAATATTTAACGAACCAATAATCGTGGACCCATATTGACTAATGCCTTCTCTCCCTACTTTCTTTCCCTATATTTACTTTCCAACTCATACATTTTGCACTTAATTTCCCCTTCCTCTCCTTGAGGTATAACTCCCAGTTTAGACATAGCAGACCAGAGTTTCCCTCCAACATTAGATTCCATTTGCTCGTTGTATATAAAGTTGCATAAGGCCATATCAGCATCAGATAAACTCCAGCTTGGAAATTAAATGATAAAGGAGGAAATTCTATTGTGAAAATGTTAGCAGTTTGATCATGTGAAGGAATAGGAAGTTCATCAAACCAGTTGGATTTGTTTTACAACTATTAGATTGTAATCCCTTGCGCCAAAGCAGCACATTGCTCGAAAGAAACAAGTTGTATTAGATGTCGAAGTGTCGAAGCAAGTTGCTTGACACATGATTTTGACTTAGACTAAAATGGTTATTTTGAGCTTTGACTTAGGAAGATAGCTAACCTAAAACTGTAAATAGATATTAACCCCTATTATTGTATACAACTTGTATTTTTCATAGGATTTTGTAGTTGCAAAGTGAATAAGATTTTTATGCAATTTGTGGGCAGAGAGAAACTCTGCAGAAAATTATTATCTTCTTCTCAATTTCGTCAAACCCTAATTTTCTTTCTTCCTCAATTTTCTTTCTTTTCATTGTTATTGTGTATCGATAATAATATTGTTCATCAAGATTGATAGAAATTCTCCATAGGTCTGAGTGGATTTCCAACATAAGGTATCTAGAACTCCGGTTGAGCGATTCAAGGCAAGAAAACCTCGATGGAAATGAATCATCTGAGTGGGAATTTTCTAGCAAGTCTTCTATTTCTGAAAGTTGATAACTACGAGAATTAGTGCAAGCAGATGGAGGTTGTGTTTTGTTGTCAAGATTTTTGGGATCCTGTGAAAGAAGGTTTAGAGCCGCTTAAAGAAAATGCAATAGAAGAAGAAGAGGATGCACACAAAGAATTGAATAAGAATAATTATAAAGCTCTCTTTATAATTCATCAATGTCTGAGTCTAGACAATTTCGAGAAGGTGAGTGATATAGAATATGTGAAAGAAGCTTGGGAAATTATGGAAGAAAGTGAGGTTACAAACTCACAAAAGAATGTATGAATTGCTTCAGATGGAAGAAAATGAAAGTATAACAGATTTCTTCATTAGGGTTACAAAACTAGTGAATCAAATCAAACTATGTGGAGAAGCGTTAACATCGAGATCAATTATCGCAAAGATCTTGAGATCTTTGGCTTCGAAGTTCGCCCACGTGGTGGTAGCCATAGAAGAGTTGAATAATTTTTCGACATTGAAAAAAGAAGAGCTTCAATAGATGCTTGAATATCATGAACAAAGAAGGAATAAAAGAGCTGCAGGGAAGTCGAAGAGTATGTGACTTTGCAGGCTCAATCAGTAAGAAAAAAGAAAGGCAAAGGAAAGTGGTTCGACAACAAAGGTAGAGGAAGCTACAACAACTCGACTGGTAGAGAATACCGACAGGAAGGAATCATGTCGAATAAAAGAAGACCCACATACCAAGGCAACCAAAGAGGTGGTGCTGGAGGTAGAGGAAAAGGTGGTGGTATAAAACATGACAAGATTCACATTCAGTGTTTCAATTGTCAGAAGTATGGTTACTATTCTAGTGATTATCCAGAAAAATGAAAGAATCAAGAAAGTGATGCAAAGTTTGCAAAACATGAAGAAGAAGAGATGATGTTGATGGTCACAACTAGAGATGAAGAGAGATTCTAGGATCAATGGTACTTGGATTAAGGATACTCATCACACATGTCTGGAAGGAAATATTGGTTTGTCAAGATAAATCCCTCAATGAAGAATATGGTAAAATACACAAATGATAATACTGTAGCAGTTGAAGGTATTTGAGACATTCTGATTATGAGGAAAGATGCTAAGAGGTTAGTAATTTCCAATGTGTTGTATATACCAGGAATGCAGAGCAATTTTCTCAGTATATGGTAGTTGGTCGAAAAGAATTATAAATTTTTGATCAAAGATAAGATGATGAGAGTCGTCGACGCAAGAGGAAGGTTAATCTTGAAGGCTCCTATGTCTTAGAATAAAACCTTCAATATTGAACTAAATGTGATGGAGCATAAGATCCTTACAACTGCAGCTAGTAGAGATGAATGAATATGGCATTATCGACTAGGCCATCTCAACTTTAAGGACATCAAAGATTTGAAAAGAAGAAATATGGTTTCAGGATTTCCAGAAATCCACATACCAAACGAGGTATATGAGGAATGTGTGTAGTCAAAGCAGCATAAGAGTAGCTTCAACAAGGATGCAAAAAGAAAGTCGAAGGCAATTCTTGAAATCATATACTCTAATGTATGTTGTCCTATCCAGTCGAAAGACTTCAATATGTTATGTGAGAAAGAAGGGATTATGCATGAGGTGGTGCTAACCTACACTCCACAGTAGAATGGAACTGCAGAAAGAAAGAATTGAACCATCATGAATATGGTGAGAAGTATGTTGAATAGTAAGCATTTACCCAAAGAGTTTTGGAGTGAAGCTGTGTCGACTGCAACATACATTTTGAATAGATGTCCGACTAAGAATCTAGAAGGAATTATGCCAAAAGAGTGCGGGTCTGGTGAAGCCTAGCTTAATTCATCTAAGTTATTTGGATCTATAGCACACATACATGTGCAGATTAGTTGAGAAGAAAACTTGATAACAAGTCGAGTCAAATAATCCTAATAGGATATCATTCAATTGAAGGTTATAAGTTGTTAGACCCAGTGAACAAGCAAGTCGTGATTAGTAAGGACGTTGTCATAGATAAGCTTAAGGAATGTGATTCGAATGAAATTATAAACAAAGATTCAATAAGAATCTTATGTGAAGAACCAGCCACTGAATTCAAAAGAAAATAAGTTCGACAAGAAGCAGTGAGAGGTGATGCAGGTCAGAGCAGACCTCAAAAAACAAGACGAATTCATGAAAGGTTGCAGGAATGTGTGATTACATCAGATGATGTGGTTGATAATAAATGTGAGCTGGTACATTATGCTTTCTATGCAGATGTCAAACCTGTCAATTCAACTGAGACATTGAAGGATTTGAAGTGGGTGAAAGCGATGAATGAGGAATTGAAGTCCATCGAAGTCAACAACACTTGATCACATGTTTAATTGCCTCAAGGAAAGAAGGCTATTGATGTCAAGTGGGTATACAAAGTGAAGATGAATCCTAAAGAGGAAGTAACTCGACACAAGGTAAGACTTGTGGCGAAATGATTTCTTTAGAAAGAAGGAATCAAGTTTGATGATGTTTTTGAATCTGTTGCTATGATCGAAACAATCATGTTGGTTGTTGATCTAGAAAAAATGAATAGTTGGAACACATGTTAGATGGATGTGAAATATGCATTCCTAAATGGACCCTTAGATGAAGAAGTCTATGTTGCATAACCAGTTGGGTTTATGAAACAAGGTGAAGAGAGAAAGGTGCACATGTTGCTTAAAGAAATGTATGGACTTAAACAAGCTCTAAGAGCTTGGAATAAGAAGATTTATAGTTTCCTAAGTGAGAAGGAATTTGTGAAGTGCACAACTGAGCAGGAAGTATATGTAAGAAGAAGCAATAATGATTTTTTTATACTATGTCTCTATGTCGATGACTTGTTAATAACAAATAGCTGCAAAAAGGAGATCGAAGACTTCAAAGGTGATCTTAGAAAGGAATTAAAAATGTTTGATATGGGTGATATTTCATACTTTCTTGGCATCAAATTCTACAAGAACATTAGAGGTTTGATGATGCATCAAAGAAGATATGCAAGTGAAATTCTCAAGGCAACTAGACTTCGACTCCTGCAGAACCAAGACTGCAACTGTCAAAAGACTCATATGAAGATGATGTCAACCCAACCCAATACATAAGACTTATTGGGTCATTAAGGTACCTTTGTCACATAAGGCATGACTTAGCATATAGTGTAGGTATGATGAGTAGATTTATGCAGAAGCCAAAGGTATCACACCTAGTAGCAACGAAGAGGATACTAAGGTATCCCAAAGGAACCCTCGACTATGGAATTCTGTTTCTAGAAGCTAATAAAGGAAAAGAATGCAAGTTAGTGGGATACACCGACTCAAGTTGGTGTAGTGATATTGAGGATAAAAAATCCACAACTGATTATGTGTTTATGCTAGGTGGTGCACCAATTGCTTGGAGTTCGAGAAAACAATAGTGGCATTATCGTCATATGAAGCAGAGTACATAGCTGCTTCTATTTGTGCATGGAAAGCAACATGGATGGTGAACTTGGTCGAAGAAATTACATGGAAGAACCATGGAGCAATTACCATGAAGATTGACAACATATCAACTATCAATATGGCGAAGAACCCGATAGCACACGACATAAGCAAGCACATTAAAGTGAGGTTTCATATCTTCATGAGCAGGTAGCAGAAGGGAAGATGAACTTGGAAAACTGCAGATCTGAGAATCAGATTGTATATATAATGACCAAAGGTGTGAAAGTCGAAGTGTTCAAGAAATTAAGAGAAATGATGAATATGATAAATTAGACACAATGAATCAGGTGGTGTGTTGAGATTGTAATGCCTTGTGCTGAAACAACATGTTGCTCGACAGAAACAAGGGTGTGTTGAAATAGTCTAATGTGTGTGTCGAGTAGTATTTGTGTTGAAGTGTCAAAGCAGGTTACTTGACACATGATTTCGACTTAGACCAAAATAGATATTTTGGGCTTTTGTGTTTTGGGCTTTGTCTTAGGGAGAAAACTAACTTAAAACTATAAATAGAGGGAGTAACCCCTATTATTGTACACAACTTGTATTCACAGAATTTTGCAGTTGCAAAGTGAATAAGATATTTCCACAGTTTGTAGGTAGAGAGAAACTCTATAGAAAATCATCATCTTCTTCCCAATTTTGTCAAACCCTAATTTTCTTTCTTCCTCAATTTTCTTTCTTTTCATTGTTATTGTGTATTGATAATAATATTATTCATCAAGATTGATAGAAATTCTCCATAGGTCTTGGTGCATTTCTAACAACAACGAATGAAGGGAAAATCAATTTTTAAGTATTGTATACATCTGTGAATAAAGAGATTAATAACAATGTGTGAGGTACTTTGGTTATCACACCAAATTACATATTAATTGTAAAAGGAAATGTATTGTTTGTAGAAGAAAATAAAAAAGTCTTTGAACAAGTAACATAACAATTGTACTTCGCATCTAATTGAAGCAATGCCTCTATATTCTACATATGAAGATGAAGATGAATGTATCATTTTTTTCACTTTCAAATGAATAGATAATTTAGCAAATAAAAACAAAAATTAGAAAGTAAATGACTTGTGTTAGCACATTTCTGCCAATATGCCTTAGAAAGACCAATTATTTATTAGGAAGAGTCATAATAAAAAGAGCAATCCCTTTCAAAGAGTTCCTTTCACATAATTAAGAACTCATACTATAACTCTATGATGATTGATAAGTGGTTTGAATATGAATTGACTAAATTAATTTTAAGCAAAAATGAGATGTATAACATAGTGGTTGTGAGGTAAATCAAATGACAAACCAAACATCTATAGCGAGTAACATCAAAATAATAATTAATGTCACCTTGAAAAAGTTAAATATATGGCTCAAGAGGTGTTCATGGAGCCTTCCAATTAATGAGACCTACACGGGTGCGTAAATTCAAATAAAATTTTATTTGAACAATGCAACTCCTTTGAGTGAATATGCAAATTCTAGTCTAAGGAAGTACTTAAAACACCAAAATATTTAATGCCAAAACGTTGCTGTAAAATGGACTTGATGGAAGTAATAACAAAGATGAAACTACCAGTTAGTGCCATGACATCTATACATATTAAGAGGGCGCGAAAATGATCATTATGGAATTTAGTAAATATTGTATGATATGCATCAACATTCTTAAACCCAAGAGAAACAAATAAACTAAACAAGTTTTCATACCACTTCTAACAGTTTAGACTTGGCCAATTTCAAACCTTGTTATTTCCTTCAATATAGACCTTTTGAATAATTTTCATATGCATATATTATTTGAAGTCTCCATATAATAACATTATTTATGTCTAAATGTTAGACATGTCGATTGAGAATGGAGGAAAAGGCTAAAAGTAACCTGATGGTTGTCACTTTAGCCACCAATGAAAATGTGTCAAAGTAATCAATGCCTTATGTTTTTTGGTCTAAGAATATGGTGTGTTTTATGTCATGAAAGAGATAAATAATTCACTTGATTTGTGATCAAATAACATATTATCAAACCTGTTGTACCCCAAAATTTACCCTCTCATTTATCAAGGTTTCCCCTCACCAGACTCTTTGAACTCTAGATAGGATTAGGGTTTTGCTCTGCTCAAGACATCTCCTTGCACTGATGATCCAAATTAGGGTTTGGGTTTGCACAAGGATTTTTGGACTTCCAATGCTCAAAGTGACTTTCATACTTCATGTTAGACTCATAAGCTTGTCCATACCAAGTTTCAAGCCTTGAATCAAATTTTTGCCCAGTCAATTGGACAATTGACCTAGAAATCAGTTGTATTGGGGAAAAAGTCAACTGTGGCCAATTTACAGTCAAACCTCATGATTTTTGACCCACATCAACATTCTAGACTCATATG